>JAUKNM010000021.1:932500-1040000 GCA_030765045.1 Tenodera sinensis
CTGGCACGGTACTGCTCCAAGCATAGATGTTTGCGGTCTTCATCACCTCTCCTATTCGCTCTAACCATCGCTCTTCTCATCTGTAGAGTTTGTCGACGTTTATCAGCAATATCATTTGACCACCAATATGCAGGTTTGCGAAATGGTCTGGTCGACTTTAGTAGTAGTAGTAGTAGTAGTAGTAGTAGTAGTAGTAGTAGTAGTAGTAGTAGTAGTAGTAGTAGTAGTAGTAGTAGTAGTAGTAGTAGTAGTAGTAGTAGTAGTAGTAGTAGTAGTAGTAGTAGTAGTAGTAGTAGTAGTAGTAGTAGTAGTAGTAGTAGTAGTAGTAGTAGTAGTAGTAGTAGTAGTAGTAGTAGTAGTAGTAGTAGTAGTAGTAGTAGTAGTAGTAGTAGTAGTAGTAGTAGTAGTAGTAGTAGTAGTAGTAGTAGTAGTAGTAGTAGTAGTAGTAGTAGTAGTAGTAGTAGTAGTAGTAGTAGTAGTAGTAGTAGTAGTAGTAGTAGTAGTAGTAGTAGTAGTAGTAGTAGTAGTAGTAGTAGTAGTAGTAGTAGTAGTAGTAGTAGTAGTAGTAGTAGTAGTAGTAGTAGTAGTAGTAGTAGTAGTAGTAGTAGTAGTAGTAGTAGTAGTAGTAGTAGTAGTAGTAGTAGTAGTAGTAGTAGTAGTAGTAGTAGTAGTAGTAGTAGTAGTAGTAGTAGTAGTAGTAGTAGTAGTAGTAGTAGTAGTAGTAGTAGTAGTAGTAGTAGTAGTAGTAGTAGTAGTAGTAGTAGTAGTAGTAGTAGTAGTAGTAGTAGTAGTAGTAGTAGTAGTAGTAGTAGTAGTAGTAGTAGTAGTAGTAGTAGTAGTAGTAGTAGTAGTAGTAGTAGTAGTAGTAGTAGTAGTAGTAGTAGTAGTAGTAGTAGTAGTAGTAGTAGTAGTAGTAGTAGTAGTAGTAGTAGTAGTAGTAGTAGTAGTAGTAGTAGTAGTAGTAGTAGTAGTAGTAGTAGTAGTAGTAGTAGTAGTAGTAGTAGTAGTAGTAGTAGTAGTAGTAGTAGTAGTAGTAGTAGTAGTAGTAGTAGTAGTAGTAGTAGTAGTAGTAGTAGTAGTAGTAGTAGTAGTAGTAGTAGTAGTAGTAGTAGTAGTAGTAGTAGTAGTAGTAGTAGTAGTAGTAGTAGTAGTAGTAGTAGTAGTAGTAGTAGTAGTAGTAGTAGTAGTAGTAGTAGTAGTAGTAGTAGTAGTAGTAGTAGTAGTAGTAGTAGTAGTAGTAGTAGTAGTAGTAGTAGTAGTAGTAGTAGTAGTAGTAGTAGTAGTAGTAG
The DNA here is from genome assembly GCA_030765045.1 of Tenodera sinensis. Classification (NCBI taxonomy): domain Eukaryota; kingdom Metazoa; phylum Arthropoda; class Insecta; order Mantodea; family Mantidae; genus Tenodera; species Tenodera sinensis. Next base: position 933,790 of record JAUKNM010000021.1, read on the forward strand.
TAGTAGTAGTAGTAGTAGTAGTAGTAGTAGTAGTAGTAGTAGTAGTAGTAGTAGTAGTAGTAGTAGTAGTAGTAGTAGTAGTAGTAGTAGTAGTAGTAGTAGTAGTAGTAGTAGTAGTAGTAGTAGTAGTAGTAGTAGTAGTAGTAGTAGTAGTAGTAGTAGTAGTAGTAGTAGTAGTAGTAGTAGTAGTAGTAGTAGTAGTAGTAGTAGTAGTAGTAGTAGTAGTAGTAGTAGTAGTAGTAGTAGTAGTAGTAGTAGTAGTAGTAGTAGTAGTAGTAGTAGTAGTAGTAGTAGTAGTAGTAGTAGTAGTAGTAGTAGTAGTAGTAGTAGTAGTAGTAGTAGTAGTAGTAGTAGTAGTAGTAGTAGTAGTAGTAGTAGTAGTAGTAGTAGTAGTAGTAGTAGTAGTAGTAGTAGTAGTAGTAGTAGTAGTAGTAGTAGTAGTAGTAGTAGTAGTAGTAGTAGTAGTAGTAGTAGTAGTAGTAGTAGTAGTAGTAGTAGTAGTAGTAGTAGTAGTAGTAGTAGTAGTAGTAGTAGTAGTAGTAGTAGTAGTAGTAGTAGTAGTAGTAGTAGTAGTAGTAGTAGTAGTAGTAGTAGTAGTAGTAGTAGTAGTAGTAGTAGTAGTAGTAGTAGTAGTAGTAGTAGTAGTAGTAGTAGTAGTAGTAGTAGTAGTAGTAGTAGTAGTAGTAGTAGTAGTAGTAGTAGTAGTAGTAGTAGTAGTAGTAGTAGTAGTAGTAGTAGTAGTAGTAGTAGTAGTAGTAGTAGTAGTAGTAGTAGTAGTAGTAGTAGTAGTAGTAGTAGTAGTAGTAGTAGTAGTAGTAGTAGTAGTAGTAGTAGTAGTAGTAGTAGTAGTAGTAGTAGTAGTAGTAGTAGTAGTAGTAGTAGTAGTAGTAGTAGTAGTAGTAGTAGTAGTAGTAGTAGTAGTAGTAGTAGTAGTAGTAGTAGTAGTAGTAGTAGTAGTAGTAGTAGTAGTAGTAGTAGTAGTAGTAGTAGTAGTAGTAGTAGTAGTAGTAGTAGTAGTAGTAGTAGTAGTAGTAGTAGTAGTAGTAGTAGTAGTAGTAGTAGTAGTAGTAGTAGTAGTAGTAGTAGTAGTAGTAGTAGTAGTAGTAGTAGTAGTAGTAGTAGTAGTAGTAGTAGTAGTAGTAGTAGTAGTAGTAGTAGTAGTAGTAGTAGTAGTAGTAGTAGTAGTAGTAGTAGTAGTAGTAGTAGTAGTAGTAGTAGTAGTAGTAGTAGTAGTAGTAGTAGTAGTAGTAGTAGTAGTAGTAGTAGTAGTAGTAGTAGTAGTAGTAGTAGTAGTAGTAGTAGTGGTAGGTAGTGGTGGTAGTGGTGGTAGTGGTGGTAGTGGTGGTAGTGGTGGTAGTGGTGGTAGTGGTGGTAGTGGTGGTAGTGGTGGTAGTGGTGGTAGTGGTGGTAGTGGTGGTAGTGGTGGTAGTGGTGGTAGTGGTGGTAGTGGTGGTAGTGGTGGTAGTGGTGGTAGTGGTGGTAGTGGTGGTAGTGGTGGTAGTGGTGGTAGTGGTGGTAGTGGTGGTAGTGGTGGTAGTGGTGGTAGTGGTGGTAGTGGTGGTAGTGGTGGTAGTGGTGGTAGTGGTGGTAGTGGTGGTAGTGGTGGTAGTGGTGGTAGTGGTGGTAGTGGTGGTAGTGGTGGTAGTGGTGGTAGTGGTGGTAGTGGTGGTAGTGGTGGTAGTGGTGGTAGTGGTGGTAGTGGTGGTAGTGGTGGTAGTGGTGGTAGTGGTGGTAGTGGTGGTAGTGGTGGTAGTGGTAGTGGTAGTGGTGGTAGTGGTAGTGGTAGTGGTAGTGTAGTGGTAGTGGTAGTGGTAGTGGTAGTGGTAGTGGTAGTGGTAGTGGTAGTGGTAGTGGTAGTGGTAGTGGTAGTGGTAGTGGTAGTGGTAGTGGTAGTGGTAGTGGTAGTGGTAGTGGTAGTGGTAGTGGTAGTGGTAGTGGTAGTGGTAGTGGTAGTGGTAGTGGTAGTGGTAGTGGTAGTGGTAGTGGTAGTGGTAGTGGTAGTGGTAGTGGTAGTGGTAGTGGTAGTGGTAGTGGTAGTGGTAGTGGTAGTGGTAGTGGTAGTGGTAGTGGTAGTGGTAGTGGTAGTGGTAGTGGTAGTGGTAGTGGTAGTGGTAGTGGTAGTAGTAGTATAGTAGTAGTAGTAGTAGTAGTAGTAGTAGTAGTAGTAGTAGTAGTAGTAGTAGTAGTAGTAGTAGTAGTAGTAGTAGTAGTAGTAGTAGTAGTAGTAGTAGTAGTAGTAGTAGTAGTAGTAGTAGTAGTAGTAGTAGTAGTAGTAGTAGTAGTAGTAGTAGTAGTAGTAGTAGTAGTAGTAGTAGTAGTAGTAGTAGTAGTAGTAGTAGTAGTAGTAGTAGTAGTAGTAGTAGTAGTAGTAGTAGTAGTAGTAGTAGTAGTAGTAGTAGTAGTAGTAGTAGTAGTAGTAGTAGTAGTAGTAGTAGTAGTAGTAGTAGTAGTAGTAGTAGTAGTAGTAGTAGTAGTAGTAGTAGTAGCAGTAGCAGTAGCAGTAGCAGTAGCAGTAGCAGCAGCAGCAGCAGCAGCAGCAGCAGCAGCAGCAGCAGCAGCAGCAGCAGCAGCAGCAGCAGCAGCAGCAGCAGCAGCAGCAGCAGCAGCAGCAGCAGCAGCAGCAGCAGCAGCAGCAGCAGCAGCAGCAGCAGCAGCAGCAGCAGCAGCAGCAGCAGCAGCAGCAGCAGCAGCAGCAGCAGCAGCAGCAGCAGCAGCAGCAGCAGCAGCAGCAGCAGCAGCAGCAGCAGCAGCAGCAGCAGCAGCAGCAGCAGCAGCAGCAGCAGCAGCAGCAGCAGCAGCAGCAGCAGCAGCAGCAGCAGCAGCAGCAGCAGCAGCAGCAGCAGCAGCAGCAGCAGCAGCAGCAGCAGCAGCAGCAGCAGCAGCAGCAGCAGCAGCAGCAGCAGCAGCAGCAGCAGCAGCAGCAGCAGCAGCAGCAGCAGCAGCAGCAGCAGCAGCAGCAGCAGCAGCAGCAGCAGCAGCAGCAGCAGCAGCAGCAGCAGCAGCAGCAGCAGCAGCAGCAGCAGCAGCAGCAGCAGCAGCAGCAGCAGCAGCAGCAGCAGCAGCAGCAGCAGCAGCAGCAGCAGCAGCAGCAGCAGCAGCAGCAGCAGCAGCAGCAGCAGCAGCAGCAGCAGCAGCAGCAGCAGCAGCAGCAGCAGCAGCAGCAGCAGCAGCAGCAGCAGCAGCAGCAGCAGCAGCAGCAGCAGCAGCAGCAGCAGCAGCAGCAGCAGCAGCAGCAGCAGCAGCAGCAGCAGCAGCAGCAGCAGCAGCAGCAGCAGCAGCAGCAGCAGCAGCAGCAGCAGCAGCAGCAGCAGCAGCAGCAGCAGCAGCAGCAGCAGCAGCAGCAGCAGCAGCAGCAGCAGCAGCAGCAGCAGCAGCAGCAGCAGCAGCAGCAGCAGCAGCAGCAGCAGCAGCAGCAGCAGCAGCAGCAGCAGCAGCAGCAGCAGCAGCAGCAGCAGCAGCAGCAGCAGCAGCAGCAGCAGCAGCAGCAGCAGCAGCAGCAGCAGCAGCAGCAGCAGCAGCAGCAGCAGCAGCAGCAGCAGCAGCAGCAGCAGCAGCAGCAGCAGCAGCAGCAGCAGCAGCAGCAGCAGCAGCAGCAGCAGCAGCAGCAGCAGCAGCAGCAGCAGCAGCAGCAGCAGCAGCAGCAGCAGCAGCAGCAGCAGCAGCAGCAGCAGCAGCAGCAGCAGCAGCAGCAGCAGCAGCAGCAGCAGCAGCAGCAGCAGCAGCAGCAGCAGCAGCAGCAGCAGCAGCAGCAGCAGCAGCAGCAGCAGCAGCAGCAGCAGCAGCAGCAGCAGCAGCAGCAGCAGCAGCAGCAGCAGCAGCAGCAGCAGCAGCAGCAGCAGCAGCAGCAGCAGCAGCAGCAGCAGCAGCAGCAGCAGCAGCAGCAGCAGCAGCAGCAGCAGCAGCAGCAGCAGCAGCAGCAGCAGCAGCAGCAGCAGCAGCAGCAGCAGCAGCAGCAGCAGCAGCAGCAGCAGCAGCAGCAGCAGCAGCAGCAGCAGCAGCAGCAGCAGCAGCAGCAGCAGCAGCAGCAGCAGCAGCAGCAGCAGCAGCAGCAGCAGCAGCAGCAGCAGCAGCAGCAGCAGCAGCAGCAGCAGCAGCAGCAGCAGCAGCAGCAGCAGCAGCAGCAGCAGCAGCAGCAGCAGCAGCAGCAGCAGCAGCAGCAGCAGCAGCAGCAGCAGCAGCAGCAGCAGCAGCAGCAGCAGCAGCAGCAGCAGCAGCAGCAGCAGCAGCAGCAGCAGCAGCAGCAGCAGCAGCAGCAGCAGCAGCAGCAGCAGCAGCAGCAGCAGCAGCAGCAGCAGCAGCAGCAGCAGCAGCAGCAGCAGCAGCAGCAGCAGCAGCAGCAGCAGCAGCAGCAGCAGCAGCAGCAGCAGCAGCAGCAGCAGCAGCAGCAGCAGCAGCAGCAGCAGCAGCAGCAGCAGCAGCAGCAGCAGCAGCAGCAGCAGCAGCAGCAGCAGCAGCAGCAGCAGCAGCAGCAGCAGCAGCAGCAGCAGCAGCAGCAGCAGCAGCAGCAGCAGCAGCAGCAGCAGCAGCAGCAGCAGCAGCAGCAGCAGCAGCAGCAGCAGCAGCAGCAGCAGCAGCAGCAGCAGCAGCAGCAGCAGCAGCAGCAGCAGCAGCAGCAGCAGCAGCAGCAGCAGCAGCAGCAGCAGCAGCAGCAGCAGCAGCAGCAGCAGCAGCAGCAGCAGCAGCAGCAGCAGCAGCAGCAGCAGCAGCAGCAGCAGCAGCAGCAGCAGCAGCAGCAGCAGCAGCAGCAGCAGCAGCAGCAGCAGCAGCAGCAGCAGCAGCAGCAGCAGCAGCAGCAGCAGCAGCAGCAGCAGCAGCAGCAGCAGCAGCAGCAGCAGCAGCAGCAGCAGCAGCAGCAGCAGCAGCAGCAGCAGCAGCAGCAGCAGCAGCAGCAGCAGCAGCAGCAGCAGCAGCAGCAGCAGCAGCAGCAGCAGCAGCAGCAGCAGCAGCAGCAGCAGCAGCAGCAGCAGCAGCAGCAGCAGCAGCAGCAGCAGCAGCAGCAGCAGCAGCAGCAGCAGCAGCAGCAGCAGCAGCAGCAGCAGCAGCAGCAGCAGCAGCAGCAGCAGCAGCAGCAGCAGCAGCAGCAGCAGCAGCAGCAGCAGCAGCAGCAGCAGCAGCAGCAGCAGCAGCAGCAGCAGCAGCAGCAGCAGCAGCAGCAGCAGCAGCAGCAGCAGCAGCAGCAGCAGCAGCAGCAGCAGCAGCAGCAGCAGCAGCAGCAGCAGCAGCAGCAGCAGCAGCAGCAGCAGCAGCAGCAGCAGCAGCAGCAGCAGCAGCAGCAGCAGCAGCAGCAGCAGCAGCAGCAGCAGCAGCAGCAGCAGCAGCAGCAGCAGCAGCAGCAGCAGCAGCAGCAGCAGCAGCAGCAGCAGCAGCAGCAGCAGCAGCAGCAGCAGCAGCAGCAGCAGCAGCAGCAGCAGCAGCAGCAGCAGCAGCAGCAGCAGCAGCAGCAGCAGCAGCAGCAGCAGCAGCAGCAGCAGCAGCAGCAGCAGCAGCAGCAGCAGCAGCAGCAGCAGCAGCAGCAGCAGCAGCAGCAGCAGCAGCAGCAGCAGCAGCAGCAGCAGCAGCAGCAGCAGCAGCAGCAGCAGCAGCAGCAGCAGCAGCAGCAGCAGCAGCAGCAGCAGCAGCAGCAGCAGCAGCAGCAGCAGCAGCAGCAGCAGCAGCAGCAGCAGCAGCAGCAGCAGCAGCAGCAGCAGCAGCAGCAGCAGCAGCAGCAGCAGCAGCAGCAGCAGCAGCAGCAGCAGCAGCAGCAGCAGCAGCAGCAGCAGCAGCAGCAGCAGCAGCAGCAGCAGCAGCAGCAGCAGCAGCAGCAGCAGCAGCAGCAGCAGCAGCAGCAGCAGCAGCAGCAGCAGCAGCAGCAGCAGCAGCAGCAGCAGCAGCAGCAGCAGCAGCAGCAGCAGCAGCAGCAGCAGCAGCAGCAGCAGCAGCAGCAGCAGCAGCAGCAGCAGCAGCAGCAGCAGCAGCAGCAGCAGCAGCAGCAGCAGCAGCAGCAGCAGCAGCAGCAGCAGCAGCAGCAGCAGCAGCAGCAGCAGCAGCAGCAGCAGCAGCAGCAGCAGCAGCAGCAGCAGCAGCAGCAGCAGCAGCAGCAGCAGCAGCAGCAGCAGCAGCAGCAGCAGCAGCAGCAGCAGCAGCAGCAGCAGCAGCAGCAGCAGCAGCAGCAGCAGCAGCAGCAGCAGCAGCAGCAGCAGCAGCAGCAGCAGCAGCAGCAGCAGCAGCAGCAGCAGCAGCAGCAGCAGCAGCAGCAGCAGCAGCAGCAGCAGCAGCAGCAGCAGCAGCAGCAGCAGCAGCAGCAGCAGCGGCAGCAGCAGCGGCAGCAGCAGCGGCAGTAGCAGCGGCAGTAGCAGCGGCAGTAGCAGCGGCAGTAGCAGCGGCAGTAGCAGCGGCAGTAGCAGCGGCAGTGGCAGCGGCAGTGGCAGCGGCAGTGGCAGCGGCAGTGGCAGCGGCAGTGGCAGCGGCAGTGGCAGCGGCAGTGGCAGCGGCAGTGGCAGCGGCAGTGGCAGCGGCAGTGGCAGCGGCAGTGGCAGCGGCAGTGGCAGCGGCAGTGGCAGCGGCAGTGGCAGCGGCAGTGGCAGCGGCAGTGGCAGCGGCAGTGGCAGCGGCAGTGGCAGCGGCAGTGGCAGCGGCAGTGGCAGCGGCAGTGGCAGCGGCAGTGGCAGCGGCAGTGGCAGCGGCAGTGGCAGCGGCAGTGGCAGCGGCAGTGGCAGCGGCAGTGGCAGCGGCAGTGGCAGCGGCAGTGGCAGCGGCAGTGGCAGCGGCAGTGGCAGCGGCAGTGGCAGCGGCAGTGGCAGCGGCAGTGGCAGCGGCAGTGGCAGCGGCAGTGGCAGCGGCAGTGGCAGCGGCAGTGGCAGCGGCAGTGGCAGCGGCAGTGGCAGCGGCAGTGGCAGCGGCAGTGGCAGCGGCAGTGGCAGCGGCAGTGGCAGCGGCAGTGGCAGCGGCAGTGGCAGCGGCAGTGGCAGCGGCAGTGGCAGCGGCAGTGGCAGCGGCAGTGGCAGCGGCAGTGGCAGCGGCAGTGGCAGCGGCAGTGGCAGCGGCAGTGGCAGCGGCAGTGGCAGCGGCAGTGGCAGCGGCAGTGGCAGCGGCAGTGGCAGCGGCAGTGGCAGCGGCAGTGGCAGCGGCAGTGGCAGCGGCAGTGGCAGCGGCAGTGGCAGCGGCAGTGGCAGCGGCAGTGGCAGCGGCAGTGGCAGCGGCAGTGGCAGCGGCAGTGGCAGCGGCAGTGGCAGCGGCAGTGGCAGCGGCAGTGGCAGCGGCAGTGGCAGCGGCAGTGGCAGCGGCAGTGGCAGCGGCAGTGGCAGCGGCAGTGGCAGCGGCAGTGGCAGCGGCAGTGGCAGCGGCAGTGGCAGCGGCAGTGGCAGCGGCAGTGGCAGCGGCAGTGGCAGCGGCAGTGGCAGCGGCAGTGGCAGCGGCAGTGGCAGCGGCAGTGGCAGCGGCAGTGGCAGCGGCAGTGGCAGCGGCAGTGGCAGCGGCAGTGGCAGCGGCAGTGGCAGCGGCAGTGGCAGCGGCAGTGGCAGCGGCAGTGGCAGCGGCAGTGGCAGCGGCAGTGGCAGCGGCAGTGGCAGCGGCAGTGGCAGCGGCAGTGGCAGCGGCAGTGGCAGCGGCAGTGGCAGCGGCAGTGGCAGCGGCAGTGGCAGCGGCAGTGGCAGCGGCAGTGGCAGCGGCAGTGGCAGCGGCAGTGGCAGCGGCAGTGGCAGCGGCAGTGGCAGCGGCAGTGGCAGCGGCAGTGGCAGCGGCAGTGGCAGCGGCAGTGGCAGCGGCAGTGGCAGCGGCAGTGGCAGCGGCAGTGGCAGCGGCAGTGGCAGCGGCAGTGGCAGCGGCAGTGGCAGCGGCAGTGGCAGCGGCAGTGGCAGCGGCAGTGGCAGCGGCAGTGGCAGCGGCAGTGGCAGCGGCAGTGGCAGCGGCAGTGGCAGCGGCAGTGGCAGCGGCAGTGGCAGCGGCAGTGGCAGCGGCAGTGGCAGCGGCAGTGGCAGCGGCAGTGGCAGCGGCAGTGGCAGCGGCAGTGGCAGCGGCAGTGGCAGCGGCAGTGGCAGCGGCAGTGGCAGCGGCAGTGGCAGCGGCAGTGGCAGCGGCAGTGGCAGCGGCAGTGGCAGCGGCAGTGGCAGCGGCAGTGGCAGCGGCAGTGGCAGCGGCAGTGGCAGCGGCAGTGGCAGCGGCAGTGGCAGCGGCAGTGGCAGCGGCAGTGGCAGCGGCAGTGGCAGCGGCAGTGGCAGCGGCAGTGGCAGCGGCAGTGGCAGCGGCAGTGGCAGCGGCAGTGGCAGCGGCAGTGGCAGCGGCAGTGGCAGCGGCAGTGGCAGCGGCAGTGGCAGCGGCAGTGGCAGCGGCAGTGGCAGCGGCAGTGGCAGCGGCAGTGGCAGCGGCAGTGGCAGCGGCAGTGGCAGCGGCAGTGGCAGCGGCAGTGGCAGCGGCAGTGGCAGCGGCAGTGGCAGCGGCAGTGGCAGTAGAAGAATCGAGCAGCCTTTCCACTTATCTGCAGAAGATCCCTAAAGCGAGTTCCAGCCCTATGAAGATGGTGATTATATGATGGGTAACAAAAGAATTGTATTTTCAAATAACATAATTCAGGTAGGAGAAGAGAGCTATGCAGCTAGCCCAGGATTATACGAGTTGCTATTCAAAAGACTACCTGAAAGTTCATCATATACCACAGACAATCTCGATACCTACTCACAGGTTTTGAATAAAACTCTAGTTCACAGGCAGGGCTACAACAGAAGTGGCCGACTGAGATCAAGCGGAGGATTTAAGTATAAAAATATAATACGTGATCTAGTTAGCGGTAAGACAGGTTCGGGTATCATGTGAAAGGAACATATACCAGATAAAAAAGTTGGATTATGTATATTGGTCTGACCCTAACATCCTGATTAGTAGACTGAAATTATTTATTGCATCGAGGGAGGCTGGCAACTTGAACCATTCACAGGAAATTCAAGAGATCATTACAGAATTGAAACAGTCGAAAATAATAATATGATCAGACGAAACATCGCTGGCGAATTGCATTCAACAGCCAGAATAAGATTCCTTCGCAGAAAAATAATCAGTAAAGGTCTTAATGACTAATTACAAATAGATCTTATCGAAATGATTCCATATGAAAAAGTGAATAGAAACTATAAACACATTCTTATCGCCATTAATTTTTACTCAAAACTGGTATATGCAAGACCTCTGAAGGATAAGACTGGAGTTAATGTTACAAGAGTAATGTGTGACACATTATCTGAACTGGAGTCATCGCCAAAGAATATTCAATCCGATGATGGCAAGGAATTTTATAACAGTCATTTCCGTCAATTAATGACTAGACAAGGAATTAATCACTATAGCACGTTCAGCACCATCAAGGCAGCTGGCGTGGGGCGCTTAATCCGAACACTACAAGGAATGTTTCATAGAGAATTTCTTGGCCGAGGTTCATATAAATGGTTGGATCTCTTAACTGACATCATTACCACCTACAATAGTACCATTCGACACTTCGCATGTGGCCCCGTGACGTCACCAACAATGATCTCCTGTTCACAATGTTTCGACGTGGTGGATTCCGAAAGGAGAAGAGAAAACCCAGGAAATTCCTTGTCGGGGATTTTGTGAGAATTTCTAGGCCTAAGGGAGTGTTTGATAAAGGGTATACGCCCAATTGGAGCACTGAAATATTTCATATTTTCAAGGTGAAGAACACTGACCCACCCACGTATCATCTACCGGACGGTGAGGGAGTAGAAATACAGGATGGATTCTACGGTCATGAACTGTTGAAAACTCGATACCCTGACACCTATCTGGTTGAAAATGTGTTATGTCGACGTGGGAACAGGCTAGGTTAAATGGCTAGGTTTTCCTAACACCCAATGGATAGAAGAGGAAGCTGTGGTGTGAAGAGCCAGTAAAGCTAACAAAAGAAAATAAAACGAAGGATTTCTAGGATATATGATGGATGTGCAATGTACTATTGTTTGTTGGAAAAAAATAAACACAAGATTTCCCAAAAAATTAATGATTTATTTTTTTCTGTTTTCCTTCACCAAAAAAGTAGTGCATTATTTTGGTTTTCCCTACACCTCAATTTTAACAAAAAACTAAGATAGATACATGATTTTATTAAAAAATACAGTTTGTTTTTTGTTTTTCACCTTACAAGGAGACAAAAGAAATCTATTTTTAATTCTTATCCTATTTACATAATCAAAAGTCTGATATGTATTTGTCTGCAAACAGTAAGACTCAGTATAAGATAGAAAACAATTAACATTAACTTTAAAAATATCAGTTACACGGACAAAAGTGTTAAAATGTGCTTGTTTACACAGTCATGCTCAGAGGTAACAGAATGTGTATCAATAGAATAATGATTTCAAGCTAAAGTTAAATCAGATTGTTTAAGCATATAATGCTTGGTGTCAATTCCCCTCAGTGCAAGTTTATTCGTTTTAATTGTGTGGACGTCATGCTTATTACTTTTGAAAGTTATCTCCCTTGTGTAACAAGCTGCATTCACATCGTTCAGACACGATAAATAATCTTCAAACGTTATTGATCGCATTGCTGTCTTTGTTACGCCTTTGGCCTTCTTAGTAACTTGGCCGTCGTAACGATCGTAATCCTGCATATTCAGTCATTACCTTGCCAAAGAGTTCATCTTTAAACAGTCCCAATAATTTCTTGTTTACCAAAGGTATTGCATATACATTATCAGGAGGATAATTTGACGTATCGAAATAGTGTATGTGACTTTTGATAAATTCATAAATATCAGTACTGGTTTCAAATAAAAAGGCATCCATATCCATATAATTTAAAGTTAAATAATTTAATTTCTTTTTCAAAACATAATAAACGTCAGGCATGTGATATTTAGATAAATCGAGAACTGTTTGATCAATGTATATGGGTTTACACATAAGAATTTCATCTCTTATCATTTCAATACCAACAAGATTTTCTCAAACAAATTATGTATCTATGAAATGTTTTACGCGATATAAGTTTTCGAGCCTGTTTCCAACTCGTAACTAGACCAAAGTCCTTATAAGAACGAACATTCTCGATAAATTTACCATAGACACAATTGCTCATTTTTCGAGAGATTTTGTCCAAATTTTGACTTTTCGTCAGCACGTTTCTTAGCGTTCAGGTCAATATATTTTGTCAACCAGAGAGATTGCTTAAAACATACAGCTCTATGAATGCTTTTCAAATTCATTCCTAATTGAACACATTGTTGCAAATTGCTGTTGGCGGTATCTCGCTCTTTGGTCACAGTGGAAAGTCATGGATCTCTTTAGGGTATTCGAAGTCAACTTTCAATACGTATCCATATTCAGCATCTGGCGCTATGTTTAAGAAATCGGTGTCATTAATTTGATCTTTAGTTAACCATTTAAGTTCTTCATAAGGTATGGCATAAGGTATCATTAAACATTATCTCACCGTATAATCCATTTGCATCTAGGTATAATAGATATTTAGGAGGCAAACATTCAGTATAATTGCTCATGTACTTGTTATTTGCCTTAGAATAACGTTTTGTGCTAGTACATAAGCCATCTCTTATTCCTGATTCAAAAAATTCCAGGATTTTCTTGACAGTGATAAGTGATACTTCAACAACACGTGTCTTCAACATGGCATCAAAGGCTAGGCCAGGAATTGTGTAATAGTGCAAAGGATCCAGTTTATATAAATTTAGACATAACTCTGAATTTTCCAAAGAGATCTGCTAATAACAGTGTGTCAGTCTTGAGATATAAATCACTGTATTCACCTAAATTTGGTATTTGAATTCTCTCCATACTGTTAGGGCATTCACATATTCCTCTTGTGTTATATTATCAAAGTGTGTAATATCAGGCAGTGACATATCATTCAATTTTTCCATGCTGTCTAAGTATGTGTTGAGAAATACACCCCTTCGTGTAACCAATTCACGCTCCATGGAATTTTTATATGCCGAATTTGTAATTTTGAAGTCCTCTGGGTTTAGCATATCAGCTAAGTTACTCAGTTTATCATCTAAGAATCTATAACTGTCCAGAAATCTGAAATATATACTTTTCCCATTGGAAGTATATCTCTCAATGAGAGGTAGTTTTCAGAAGTTTGCGGGATGCGTATCACAGGTTCTCTGTCGTATGCCAAGTGTTTTACAAGAAAGTGCGCATTACATTTTGATAAATAATGGAAAATTATTGGTATAAAATTTGGGACCTTTCTGTTTAAATTACATGACTTGTGCGTAGCTCCATGGTACCTCGATGTCACGTGATCATGGTCTATGCATTTGATCGTATCCTATTCAAAATCATGATTGCAAAGGTAGCATTTTCAGGAATTTCTGAAATTTCTTTCGTCTTCATCTGTCATAATTTACTCTTTTTTCTGTGAATATGTCAATTATGTCATCTGCAATGAATTGTAGTTCCTTAAAAAATTTTCAATAGCAGTATCACCTCTAAACAATTTAAATTTTGACAAAGTGTCGTCGTAATGGCAAACTAACTTTAAAGCTACTGAATAGGCTTTATGCGTCTGAACTGATCTTGGCCAACTGCTATCATCAAATGGTTGACACTAGAGGACTTTATTAAGTGCAGTTTCTATATCCGCATATATTACAAATGGAACTGGTGTACATTTCGAATAAGCATTAAATTTCACCTATTATCTATGTCGGGCATAGTTATAACTTCAGCCTTCATACAGTTAACCTTATGTTTTGCTAAAATTGAGTCAGTCGAAAAATGTCTCAGACAGTTTCACACATGATTAATTTATGCGACCGTTTAGATATCTGTTTTGACAGCGAACGTGATAGATCGGTTACTAAACAATAGTGTGCTCATTCATTACCAATCTGTAACCGATTCACATGATTTTATTTTTGTTCACTGGTTTGGTATAACAAAATGATTGAATGATGCTGTATGCCATACACATTAATCGATATCGTATCATTTTGTTTTTCAAAGATTTCAATTTCATCAAAGCATATAGGAAATGACATTCCACTGAAATCAAATTCTTTAAGCATATCATACCGAGTATAAGATGTCACTTTATTATGATTATTTTTTACAGGATATTTGGAAGCGAGTAAACAGCACCCGAAGCATTTATCATTCCTTTTCTTGATAATTATTATTGCATGTTTCCGAAAAATAAATTCCGGTAGTTTGATATAGCAGCCTGCATTTAGAGGGTCATATTGACATGCACTTAAAATTAGAGGTTATCTGGCATAGGGATTTCGAACTGCTTTTTGACTCGAATGTTACGATACTTCAAAGAATGGGTTCTTTAAATTCATTTTCATACCAACTGCTGACATCTCTACTTTTTAGAATAGCTTCCACTTTACTATTAAAGTTGAAAGTTTCTATTTTTCATTAACAGGAGTCATAATTATATATAGACATACTAGGGTTCCGAATAACTTTGTACCCGATATATATTACCCCAGGTTACTTTTACTTTCACTGCTAACCAATGCTTTACATTAATCTAGAAATATCTGGTGGTGTATTAAACCCAAGGTATTTTCAATTTGACCTGTGTATATTCAATTTTTAAGTGCAGATTCTATATTGACACATCTTAATTCTCTATTCCTCTTTACACTCGCGGATGACAACGAGAGCTCGCTTATTTTCGCTGGATTTACTTCACTGATTTCATCGGTCGCGCCTCTCTTGAGACCCGTGTCGTGATGGAATGTGTCATCCACGTTTGCTGTGGTATGGAGATTTGGTGTTCCGGCTCCTGTGTTGACCGTCTGCATAATAATAGTAATTAATAATAATAGTAATTAATAATAATAATAATAATAATAATAATAATAATAATAATAATAATAATAATAATAATAATAATAATAATAATAATAATAATAATAATAATAATAATAATAATAATAATAATAATAATAATAATAATAATAATAATAACCATAACCATAATCATAACAATAACCATAACGATAATATTAATATTAATAATAATAATAATAATAATAATAATAATAATAATAATAATAATAATAATAATAATAATAGTAATAGTAATAATAATAATAATAATAATAATAATAATAATAATAATAATAATAATAATAATAATAATAATAATAATAATAGTAATAGTACCTAGTAATCATGGTAATAATTGTAATAATAGTAATAATACCTAGTAATAATGGTAATAATAGTAATAGTAATACTTATAGTAATACTAATAGTAATAGTAATAATAATAATAATAATAATAATAATAATAATAATAATAATAATAATAATAATAATAATAATAATAACAATAATAATAATAACAACAATAACAATAACAACAAAAGGAACAATAATAAGAATAGTCGTGATAGTCGTGATAATAATAATAATAATAATAATAATAATAATAATAATAATAATAATAATAATAATAATAATAATAATGATGATGATGATGATGATGATGATGATGATGATGATGATGATGATGATGATGATAATAATAATAATAATAATAATAATAATAATAATAATAATAATCACCATAATCACCGTAATCATCATAATCATCATAAAAATCATCATAATAATCATAATAATCATAATCATAACCATCATAATAAGCATAATACTAAGAGGAAGAGGAAGGGGAAGAGAAAGAGGAGGAAGAGGAAGAAGAAGAGCAAGTGATTTGCACATATTCATATAATATAAACAACATCCGAAACGATAAGGTTTTTTGTTATATACTTTCTGAAACAAAGTAATTTTGTTATACATTTTTTTTTCTAATTAGTACAAGTCATTTACATCTATGAGCACCTTAAAACTTGTTTGAAAAATAGTTTTTATCTAATTTATATTAATAGCATTCTACATGCTGAATTAAATGTTTGCTTGATCAGAAAAATGTACAGCTGTTTAGAATAGATATTCTTTCCAGCTTGTGTGCTGTATTAAATACATGATTTGAATATTAATATTTTGTTTGATCTGTTTTAATACTTATTCTAAGAATCGATATATGATTTTTTCCCTACTTTCAATTTCGGATGATTTTGCATTGAGCACGTTCGTGTGTGTGTTTGCTGCACTGTCTGAAATTATAGGATCTGGCATTAGTATTAGTATCGTAAGAGAGAGACTTACCTTTGTTTTTAAAACAGAAATCCGATGTCGCTTATAACCGCTTGTCAGAGGTCCTTCTCCCAAACATATCAGTTGATATGTATGCACCGCTGATGACGGCTGCCTTCTGAGCTTCCGTCACGTCTTTGAAGCGCTCAGGCAGAAATACTTGATATTGTGTTTCTTGGCTCTTCCGGTGTAGACCGCGTCATGTAGGCGTTGGTTGCCGACGTTTCGCAGGTCATGTGTCCTGCTTCCTCTTGGGCTATGTGCGAAGAAACTTCAACTTCAACTTCAACTTATTTATTATAAAAAACATTTGCCCGGTGCCGGTACAGAGGGGCCCGGCTTACAGGCTAAAATTAACATGAAATATATTTTACACTATTTACATTGGTGATTCATTTTTGCTTTTGTGTTCAAAAACCCATACAGTGGGCAGCTTTAGCCCACCGAGAACAGTTTTAATGCGTATTTTCAGTTTTTTTGTGTTTGTCCGTTTTTGATAGTTTTTTTTTAAATTTATATACACGGAAACATACACGCACTCACTCCTGGGCATACCACACATATGACCCATCACACGCGCGCACACACACACACACACACACACACACACGCTCGTATATACATAATTACACACACCGCACTATATATACACTTCACTATGTACAGTTTTTCCGCAGTTTTCCTGTGCGGACCAGGTTGCAGCTCCTGCGGCGTTTCCGAGGCACAGACCTCCTCCGTAGTGTGTGGCCTAGGGCCTGGTTTGTATGGACGCGCATCAGTCGGCGAGCCATGCGATGATTAGAACATTTTAATCCTAGCATGCTTACGATGCTTTGGCTTGCCCTTGCCAATATTGGCAATCACGTCATTTTGGTGATTCCTGATGCGCGCCCACGCAACAATGGCTCTTTTTGTTATGGCCTCGGGAATGGAAGGGATCTGGGTTTCCTGGTGAAGGGTTCGGTTAGTGGTTAGGATGGGAGCAGAGAGGATTTTCCGGAGGGAGAGGTTTTGGATAGACTTCAGGGCGGTTTTTGAGGCGTTTGCCCAGGCCACACACGCGTATAGAACCACCGAAAGGATGAAAGCTTTATACAGGACGAGTTTGGACTTCAATTGCAGCTGTTTGCTGTGGAAGATGGGGTGCGAAGAAAATCAGCTGCACTTCCTAATTTATACTTTCCTCGCTCCGCCCACCAGCGTTGCTATTGGTGGTGGGAGGGTCAGTGACGTCATAGGTTAAAAGTGGGTGCCATATAGAGCTCAGGGCTCTTCCGTTGTCGCGGTTCAAATTATTTTTATGTTTTAAAATTTCTATACTCTCACGGATTGTTCTGTGAGAGTAGTTGTCAGAGATGGCTAAAACTTTTATTCCGTCGAAGTCGATGTGATGACGGGTGACAAATGCATGTTCTGTCAATGCAGATTTTTCTGGCTGGTTGAGTTTTAAACTTCGGATGTGTTCTTTTCTTCTGGTGGCTATGGATCTCCCCGTTTGTCCGATGTAAGATTTTCCGGAGTCACAACTTATGTTGTATACCCCAGCATTAAGGAGTATATCACTTTTGTCTTTAACATTTGGCAGGAATCCCTGAATCTTTTTTACGGCACATTACTGGGTTGCAATGTTTTGTTTTCGTAAAGTTTTTGCTATTTTGTCGGTTACTCCTTTGATGTAGGGGAGACACGCCCACTTTTTATCCTTTTTATCTTCACATGTCTTTGGCTTCTTATTACGACGAATAAAGTCACGGATGACTTTAGAGGAATAACCATTCGCTCTTAAAACTTCACAGATCCTGGAGTTTTCGTGTATTAAAAGATTCGGGTCACATATGCCAGAGGCACGACGAAATAGTGTGTTGGCCATAGCCCGTTTTGTAGATGGAGGATGGTGTGAGTTGGCATCTATATATCTGTCAGTGTGCGTCGGTTTCCGGTACACTGAACACTTGACTGTTTTTTCCTCGGGAAACCTTTCCACTAAGACGTCCAAGAAAGGAAGTTTGCCATCTTTCTCCAATTCCATTGTAAATTGTATATTAGGGTGTAGGCCATTAAGATGTTCCAGGAAACCTGGAATGGTGTCTTTACCATGTGGCCATACCATGAACGTGTCATCAACGTATCTCAGCCATAGAGCTGGTTTCAGGTGGCAGGTGTCTAGTGCAGTACTTTCGAAATCTTCAAGGAATAGGTTGGCCACAACCTGTCTCCCCTACATCAAAGGAGTAACCGACAAAATAGCAAAAACTTTACGAAAAAAAAACATTGCAACCCGGTAATCTGCCGTAAAAAAGATTCAGGGATTCCTGCCAAATGTTAAAGACAAAAGTGATATACTCCTTAATGCTGGGGTATACAACATAAGTTGTGACTGCGGAACATCTTACATCGGACAAACGGGGAGATCCATAGCCACCAGAAGAAAAGAACACATTCGAAGTTTAAAACTCAACCAGCCAGAAAAATCTGCATTGACAGAACATGCATTTGTCACCCGTCATCACATCGACTTCGACGGAATAAAAGTTTTAGCCATCTCTGACAACTACTCTCACAGAACAATCCGTGAGAGTATAGAAATTTTAAAACATAAAAATAATTTGAACCGCGACAACGGAAGAGCCCTGAGCTCTATATGGCACCCACTTTTAACCTATGACGTCACTGGCCCTCCCACCACCAATAGCAACGCTGGTGGGTGGAGCGAGGAAAGTATAAATTAGGAAGTGCAGCTGATTTTCTTCGCACGGAGTCGGACGAGAGCAGGTAGAGCGGTCGCATGTAAGTGAACGGCAGCAGGGAGCGCGAGTGATTCCGAACGCGGCAGTCGGCGCGCCAACAACCGGCTAACCTACGCGGTCAGCGCCGTGGCGTAGCACTACACTTTGCCCGAAGTAAACCCGGGAGGAATCAAAGTGTAGTGCTTTACGCAACCGTGCCAAGGCACTGGAAATACAATTCCCGTGTTACACCCGGGAGGATAGTGCGCAGTATAGTTTCCCCGTGTTACACCCGGGAGGAGATAGCAGTGTTAACCAGTGATAATTTTAGTGCCAGTGTTTTGCTTTTTTATTTTTATTTATTTTTGTTTATTTATGTAGTGTGACAGTGACACGTTTTTTAGTGAGTGTTCATAGTTATTAAGTCCGCGTGGGGCACGCTCAGCGTCCCCCCGCGCATTAAAGGAATGGCGTCCGCCACAACGCTTCCGACCACATCAACAGCCGGCAACGAACTGAGCGAGACGGACATGCTAGCACCAATACTTAAAGACTCGGCCACCCCAACTGGAGCGCCAGTGCACCAGCCCACCACAGCACTACTGGCCGCCGGCACGACGCATTCAGGAATGGATATCGACCAGACAACAATGGAGGAAGAGCGTAGGGCAATGTCCCTGCAAAAATTACAGAAGGAGGTTGACGACATAAAGTCAGAGATCTCCTACTACACCAACATATTGACTAACATGGATGCCGACTCGGACAAGTTTTACAAATTCACGCAGGACCTCGCGTTTTGCTATAAAGACTACGCGGTTAAGAAGAGGGAGCTAGTAAGGCTGAACGAGGGGTGGAAGACTGCCTCATACAAGAAGAAACGCTCACGTGACAATGGCCGGGAGAGTGATTCGGACAGTGAACGCCCCGGCCAACTCACAGGAAACAAAAGGATCCCGAGGCAGTCCACGCCGCCACACCCCCTCACTCTGAAAAATTCTTTCTCCGCCCTGGAAACAGCAGAACGCGAGGTCACAGAGGACCTTTCACTGCCAACAAATGCACAAGATTCCTTTCCACAACTTCCCAAACCTAAACCCAAAAACATAATACAACACAAACCACCAACAAAAACCCGCCCCTCTCCCCACCCCTCAAACCCTGTTCCCTCCACCTCAGCGGCCACACCAACAGCTCAGTCAACCACAGCAACACAAGACAACCAAAAGCCGCCACGAATAATAATACCGGACACCAAGAAAGCAGTGAAGGTCCTCGAATTACTCCGAACAAGATTACCGACTGGCACATACAGGATTCAAACCACAAGGGACTGCCTGAAACTCTTTCTCCAGAGGAAGCAGGACGCCATTCCAACGATGCAGCTCCTGACGAACGCCGGTGTAGAGAGCTACAGCTTTACACCTAGAAGCGACCAGCCCCTTCGGTTTGTCATCAAACGCCTGCCTGCAGATCTGCAGGTAGCCTATATACAGGAGGACCTGGAGCAGAAGGGATACACCGGCGTTCAGGTTCGACAAATGGTGTCCCGCGGCAGGCCTCTTCCAAACTTTCAGGTGAGTCTGGAAAGAACCACAGAGAACCAAAAGCTTATACAGGAAAGAGAAGTGTGCCATATGATGGTCACCGTGGAGGTCCTAAAAACCTTCCAAAATATAACCCAATGTTTTAACTGCCAGCAACTGGGCCACACATTCAAAATGTGCCACATGACCTCCCGGTGCGTCCTTTGCGGTGACCTCCACCGCCTAGCTGACTGCCCTAAAAAGGCTAAGGAAGACGCTGTACCCCACTGTGCGAACTGTGGGGAGGCGCATCCTGCCAGCTACAGGGGGTGCGAGACCTTCAAAATGGAACGTCATCGCCGCCAACTGGCCGCTGCAGCCAGGAACTCTCCTGGTACTCAACCAGGGCCACGCCCCATCCTCAACCCGGCCCTGGTCAAAAAAGGCACCTCTTTTTCAGGAGCTGCCGGAGGACGAAATGCACCTGAGCAACCTCCAAATGGTCCCCCTCCACAACCCCAGCCCTCAGAGGCACCCACCAGTGACCTGGGAGGTTTGAAAGAAATTTTCAGCCTCTTTAAGGATTTAAACCTCCCAGTACTATTACCAAAGTTGCGGCCCATAATCGCAAGATTAAAAAGCTGCAACGATACCATGGAGAAGCTGGAAACCATCATATGTTTAGTCACCACTCTCTTCGAGTAAATGGCAACTTCAAGGGGAGGCATAACTTTAACGCGTGCACTCCTGTGGAATGCAGACGGCATCCACAGGAAGCAACACGAACTTGAAAACTACCTGCGGCGTAACAAAATTGACGTCGCATTCATTTGCGAAACAAAATTACAGCAAGAGCAGACTTTTAAGCTCCAGGGTTACCAAATCTTCCGGAACGACAGAATTGGCAGACAGGGGGGAGGGACTGCTATTTTGCTCAGAAACACTGTTGCTCATACTTCTGTCACGCTACCTGCAATGGTAGCGTTAGAGTGCACAGCACTTAAAACTCGTGTAAATAATCAAACGGTGATGCTGGTAGCGCTCTACCGGCCCCCCAACTCCTTAAATTTCATACCTGACCTCGAACAAATCCTCGCTTTAGAGGAGCACGTTATAATTGCAGGAGATTTCAACGCCCGGCACCCCTGGTGGTTTTCACGCCGGGCAAACGCGGCTGGAAATCTCCTGGTTGAACTTATAACAGATAATGACGACTTAGAGGTGCACCTTCCCCCAGACCCTACATTTTGGCACAGAACGGGGCACTTTGACCCCGAAATTTTGGACTTCGTACTGACAAAAAATGCGACACCTTTAGTTAACTTCACAGTGTATCACAGCCTGGACTCCGACCACCTTCCCGTGCATTTCGATATACAGGGTGGCATTCCAGCCGGTGCCTCTGGGCCTCGAAGGAGGGCCGAGACCGACTGGAATAAGTTCACCATGGAAATGCACGGGATGGCGCAACCCAAGCTGTCATACTATAGCGAGGCAGACATAGATGTCGCCGTTGAAAACTTCACTGCCTCGCTACACACAGCCAAGAGAAGCGCTACCACTTACACCACAAGACCACCCGGTTTTTGCACGTACCCCGAGGTAGAGCAACTCATTGCGCGGAGACGACGTTTGACAAGACTATGGCGGTACACCCGCCAGCCTGAATATAAAGCGCTAGCAAAATGGCTACGCAACATCATTCGGCATCAAATTAAAATTAACAAAACTCAACAGTGGGAAAACAAAATGCTGAGTACCACCCATTCGGACTCTTCCTTGTGGAAATTATTAAAGGCATTTAAAGTCTCCACGAACGTCAACTCCGCAACTGAGGCGCTGCACACTCATGGCGGCCTGCACTTCTCCGAAGAGGAGAAAGCCGAGGTCTTCGCTGACTGTCTTGAAGATAGATTCAGCGAAAACCCAGTTACCAACCACGACATAGAACGGGAGGTACAGACATGGGTACAAACCTGGGTGGCGCAGAAGCAAGAGCAACAACTACCCCTCATAACACCGCAGGAAGTTTACAAGCTCATTAGGAAATTACCTAATGGGAAAGCTGCCGGCCCAGACAAAGTGACTAATGAGGAACTAAAGCATCTCCCGAGAAAAGCCCTGGTGCAACTGACTAAAATTTTTAACGCCTGTCTGCAGCAAGGCTATTTCCCCTCTACCTGGAAACGAGCCAAGGTAATTATGCTCCCAAAGCAAGGGAAAAGCACCAGGCAACCGCAAAACTACCGCCCCATTAGTCTTTTGTCTACTATTGGTAAATTGCTAGAAAAACTTATACTTTTTCGACTTCAAAAACAAGTTTCGGCATCTCATGAACTTTCAAATTCACAGTTTGGTTTTCGAAAAGGACATTCTACTGACTTACAGCTTCTCAGACTAACTGATGATGTAACAGAGCAATTTAACAATGGGGCTTCAACGTTGGCGCTATTTCTGGACGTAGAAGCCGCATTCGACCGGTGCTGGCACAATGGCCTTATTTACAAATTGCACCACAATTTCCCGGCTCTTCAAAATTACCTGTACTTGCTGCACAACTTTTTGGAAAAACGCAAGTTCTACGTCCAAGTGGGCCGCTCCTCCTCACGGGAGAGAGTAATGCGGGCTGGCGTCCCACAAGGGGCAATCATGTCACCCTTTCTGTATATATTATTCACTAACGATTTCCCAGTGGACGCCAGATGTAAGGTAGCCATGTATGCTGACGACACTGCAATATACAATCACCATAGAAATCCACGTTTCGGCCTTGCAGAAATGCAACGTTATGTTAACAACTTCCTGTCATGGCAACATGACTGGAAAATCAAAATTAATCCTAACAAATGCCAGCTGATCCATTTTTCTAAGCGGCATCACACTTTGGCAATGGACCTAACGGTCGGTGGTCAAGTATTGCACTGTCGTCGGCAAGTCAAATACTTAGGGGTTACCTTGGACCGCACAATGTGCTGGTCCTCCCACATAAAAAATAGCGCCAACAAAGGCAGACAGCGGCTAAAGTTATGCGCCCCCATCTTTCGCAGTAAACAGCTGCAATTGAAGTCCAAACTCGTACTGTATAAAGCTTTTATCCTTTCGGTGGTTCTATACGCGTGTGTGGCCTGGGCTAACGCCTCAAAAACCGCCCTGAAAACTCTCCAAACCCTACAAAACCTGTCTCTCAGGAAAATCCTCTCTGCTCCCATCCTAACCACTAACCGAACCCTTCACCAGGAAACCCAGATCCTATCCATTCCCGAGGCAATAGCGAAAAGAGCCACTGTCGCGTGGGCGCGCATCAGAAACCATGACAATTACGTCATTGCTAATATTGGTAAAGGTGAGCCGAAGCATCGGAAGCACAACAGAATCAAGATGTTTTAGACGTTGTTCGGCTCACCGACTGATGTGCGTCCACGCAAAGAAGGGCCCTAGGCCGCACACACGCTACCTCAGAGGCCTGCATCCCAGGGAACCAGTCAGGAGCTGCAACCTGGTCCGCACAGGAAAACTGCGGAAAAAACTGTAAATAAGTGAAGTGTACAGTGTAGTGAGTGTAAATATGTATATACGAGCGTGTGTGTGTGTGTGCGTGTGTGAGTGTGATGGGACATATGTGTGGTATGCCCAGGAGTGAATGAGCGAGTGGATGAGTGTATATAAACAAAAAACGATAAAAAAAAAAAAGAGACAGATAAACATTGAACATACAAAATAAAACTGTTCTCGGTGGGCTAAAGCTGCCCACTGTATGGGTTTTCAGAAAAAAACAGATAATGAATTAACTTGTAAAAAATGTAAATATTATAATTAATGTTAATTTGAGCCTGTAAGCCGGGCCCTTTTGTACCGGCACCAGGCAAATGTGTCTTCTTCAATAAAATAAGTTTAAAGTTTCTTCGCACATAGCCCGAGAGGAAGCAGGACACATGACCTGGGAAACGTCGGCAACCAACGCCTACATGACGCGGCCTACACCGGAAGAGCCAAAAAAAACAATGAACACCGGCCGTGGAAGCCTTCGCAAACATACTTGATATTCACCAAGCTGCACGATGACCATGCACCAATCTGGTAGATACAGTCTTCAGCTGGGTGATTTTAAATGGAACATTTTGCTGCAAACCTCGCAGTTTCCGTATAGGTATGACTGCAGAGCCTTCAGCAATTAGATTCAATTGGTCCATTACTTAGTATGAAAATAATATACACCAAGACCGCTTTTAGTTTTTTTTTTCTGTTTCAACGTGTCTGTGCATGTCTTAACTTGCATGTACTCTTGTATTGCGTGTTTACTATTGAAGGGGATTTACACAACATTTTGTTTTCTAAAAAATTCAAAATAATAAATACTTTGAAAAATGTTCATGTAATTCTTGTAAAATAAAACATTTTCCCTTAGATATCATATATTGAAGGTGTTTTCCCTGTAAAATTATCTAGTGCCTTATGTAATCATTTCTTTAAACACTGTGTCACTAATTCGCTTGTGTATCGCTTATGTGCATATGATATGCACATAAGCATATGTGCATATATATATTATGATTCTTTTAGTTATTGACTTTTACTTAAACGTTCGTGAAGAAATTACAAAATAAATCCATCACATTATTTTCCTTCTTTTCCCCTCCAAGATTATACGAGTGTTTCTCAAATGCATGGCTATTTTTTAGAGAAATACACATATGCAATACACTCCCTGCCCTAACAGTAATTGATGTTTTTAAATACACTTTTAAAGCTGTGTACGACTTATTCTCTACATGAATGTTGACTCACTTACCTGACATGGTTTCTTTCTCTTCAACTCTTGAGGTCCACCATCACGATTCATTTTACTGGCCACTTTGTATACGCTCACACACGTTCACTCATAACTCCCCCCCCCCCCCCCACCCAACACAAAACTTAAAGTACAATTAAATATCTTCAAACACTCTTAAAATGTTAAAGCATTGAACCCTGCTGTTTACAATCGAAATTACATTTCCACCGACTACTGATTGCTAACAATATAATTCTAAAGACATATGGTTATATAAGCTACTTTTTTGAACAGTCCATCTCTGTAGAGGGGGGTACTTGATTTTTTGATTGGACGGATAAGTAAGTGCGCGCGCAGCTATACGTTCATTGGTTCTTAATACTTAGCACTCTTTTTCATGATTCATAAGGATGGGGGGTACGTATTTTCTAAGTGACATATGTTTTTCCCGCTATACTATAAAAATCTAAAGACGTGTTTTATATTTTTCCTTTTTTGGAAAGGTTAATCTATGAATACCAACTATGTGAACAGCGAATTTCCATTATACTATGTCCAGCTGGTCTTATTAGCCCATATATTCGGGAAAATGTTTTCTGAATACCATTATACCAACACCTACTTCTACTACCTTGTGAGGGAGGGTGTGAGGCGTACATTAAAGCTTTTAAGGATAATTTATTCACTGCTTATTCACTCTTCCCGTTTTGTAACCAGCGATACGGCAGGGGATATATATTACCTTCAACCATTCCGAATTTTTTGTGAACTCTGAGGCTTATGAATCAACATTTTCTTTTTCTTATTGTTTTTGTGTCAGTGTTACCTTACACTCATACGTGCTATGCATATACTTAACACCACGTTCTATTAACTTCCAGCATACCTGCACGTGTGAAGGTTTATATATTTCTTTTAGGAGATTCTTCCCTATCGACCATTGCGTGCTCTGCATATATTTAAGATACAATCTATTATTACCTCACACAATGGATATGCACTTATTCCTCTCGGTTTTTTCGGTTTTCAGTTAATCTCCCTTTTTAGTATTTTATTTTTCATGTCTCCCTTTACTCAGAGTTCATCCCCTCTGTGCCTGGAGTATGGAGGTCAACGCAATGGCTTACTGCGCAGGACAATTCTTACCTCCCCCTACGGTAATTACACATACACATACCCCCCTCCAGTCTTCATTACTGCTACATACACACACATACCCCCTCCTACTTTGCAACCATTGCACTATCATACGCACGTGCAATCGCACACACTCACACACCCACACATCCAGGGTTTCCTTCCTACTCATACTCAATACATTTCATCCACAGTCCCCCATATGCTTAAAACGGCATGCCGATTCAGACATTCGATTTTCTCTATCTGTCCCATATGTTCATATACAATTACTAAACCGTTGAAATAGCTAGCCGATTCAACGATACGATTGTACGTATTGTTGAATGGGCTATTCCATACTACTTATGGAACTAAGATTTACTAGTGCTCGGATAGGCAGTACTGAGTTTAGGTAACATGCACTTAATGTGAACTTTCCAATCTAAGTACCTGTCTGCTTGAAGCCCCAGAAATTTGATGCTGTCTATTTTTCCTAATAATAAATCACTAACCCCAATTTGTATCCGATTGTGTGGTGTTCCATGAGTTATAAATTTAACACTGTTTTGTCTAGTTGTACAGGTAATTTTTTAGCTTTAAACCAATAGTACCTGGGCGACCGAGCTTCGCTCGACGTTTTTCTTCCTTTTTATATGTTTTTGTAAAATCGTGTTTTTTTCGGAAAAGATACTTAATTCGATAAACTTGAAAAACAAAACGTGTAACTTACTTAGATTACTCTCCCGTTATGTAGGACTCTCCCCCCTAGGACTTAAAACGTTAGCTAAATATAAATTTTCATCGTAATCGTTAGAGCCGTTTCCGAGATACGTGAGACATAGATACATATACATATTTCATTGTCATCACCATTTTAGTCTTAAGATGTCCACTGCTGAAGATGGGGCTCCCCCATAGACATGCAGCTAGTTTGAGTTTTTCTTTGTTACACCATGGAGTTCAGTTCTTTGGTGCTGCCGTCGGACTACAACATATTGTCCAAGGTCCTTCATCTTACATGTCCTCCTTCACTCCGGCCAGTTGCTCATTAATCTTCTCCAATAGCTTTATCTTCCTATCGGAGATTTCTATTTTCACGTTTCCATTCCGGACTTTACATACTTCAATTCGGCTTCCATCTTTGTTTTTATCTGCCGCATTCCGGAATTCATTTCTTTTCCCATTATGCCCATCTTGAATAACATTTGTTTCATCAATTGCTCCATATTGTTGTTTCTCTTGCACTCCTGATACCAACTGCTACAATTTTAAATTGCTATGTATTTATTTTTTTCTAAAAACACCGGATCAACACTAAGAAAACGCACTGTTGAACAATAACAAATACTGCAGAAAGAAAAAAGGTAGTAGACAAAGCCGTGTGTATGTAATACGCATATCTATTTCAATCATATAGAAAATTGTATCAATTGTTCGTTGAAGAGGGAGTGAAGAAAGAAATATGGTTGTGTTTAGTAAGAGAAAACTCAGTAGAGAAAATTGTGTGAACGTAATACGCTGAATTTCTTTTGGAAACCCATATAAATTATACAAACTGGAGTAGAAAAGGGAATAGAGAAAGAAGTGTTGTGTTTCGTTAAAGAAAAATTAGTAGAAAAATGCCGTGCAAATGTTATACGTTGCATTTATGTTTCAAACGTATAGAAATATGTAGGTGTGAATTGTTTGTAGAAGAGGAAGTAGAGGTCATGTATATGTGTTATGTAAAAGAACAGTGGATAGAGAAAACCATCTGAATATAATACGTTGCGTGGTAAAATGCTTTGCTTATGAAAAAATTAGATGTGCCAATGTTCATGGTGATCGGTCGACGGGTTTGGAGCTTATCGTTTATCAACCTTATACATACCAACGTGTATGTGTAGATTGTATGAATTGTATGTTGAAGAGCGAGTAGAGAATAATATGTGAATTGTTACGTAAAACAACAGTGAGTAGAAATAATAGTTCAATGTAATACGTTGCATTTCTATTTTACACATATGGAATGTATGTTGAAGGGTAAGTAGAGAAAGAAGTGTGATTGCTTTTCGTAAAAGAGTAGAGAAAACCGTATGAATGCAATACATTACATTTCTGATTCAAACAGAAAATTGTATGAAATGTATGTTGAAGAGCGAGTAGAGAATGATTTATAAATGTGCTGCGCAAAAGAAAAGCAGGTAGATAAAACCAGGTGAAAGTAATATATTGTATGGTAAAATGGATAGCATGAAAACCTTCTCCATGTAGAAATAGGTACATATATGTGCCAAATTTCGCGGTGATTGCTCAAGCAGTTTTTGAGATTAACGATTACGTATGTGGAAACATCCATTTTGTACACCTGTGTCCCAAAAAAAGAGACAGTATTTATATATGCACCCTCTATAGTGAACAAATTAAATGTGAACATGACTTCAGTTTAATGTATGTTTGACTCTGTCTAGAATCGTTCTTTTATCACTAGGAAGATTGTCAATTAGTGATAACTAGTTGACCCAACAGACGTCGTTCTGTCAAAAGACATTGCACTGTGGCAGTCCCACAAACATATTCTTTGGTCAAATTCTGATGATGGCGTCGCTTATAAAGTGTACATATAGTGATGACATCTTTAGTTTTCAGTAATGGTCAACAGAGCAGATAATATACATCCATAAATATGTAATTTAAACAAACATTGTATGTAAACGTATTTCAGAGTGATCACTTTATTTATTGACTATCAAATGATTACCGTGATATCAACAATACATTTGCATAATATGAATGTACTTTTGTATGTATTTTTAATGTCATAATCATAAACAACTACTTACACAATACCTTTATCTATTTCCGTTATGTATCTTCATTGTAATGTTTTAAGATACACAATAGTTTTTGTTTGATTATCTGGCGCGTAAACAAACAAACCTAATGGTTTTCCAACGCGGGAAAAGGCAATATACAATTAGCCATGAGTAGTTATAGTCACCCTTAAGTAATTGGTATAACGATAATTCTGCCGCTAGATGGCGCTAGTGTTGCGTGGCGCTAGTGTCACCGTTGATGGCGGGAAAGTTGAAAACTTCAGATGGCGGGAAATGTGAAAATTTGAAATTTCCCACAATCGTCGTTAATCTCAAATTTTGAGATTTCCCGCCATCAACGGCGACACTAACGTGTCCTAGCGGCAGGATTACCGTTAATCCAATTGCTTAATGGGGGACTATTTATTTGTTTATTTATTTGTTTTTGCGAAGATACATTGAAAATTACTAAATGATTGTTGTACGAAAAGGAGCACAAATCTGGTTGGTGGTTATAGAAAGTTGGTTGCAAACGAGGTGGACGTCGGCTGGAGGGAAACGATGAAAGATGATTTTGCCGCAACACTTGTCGTTCCTTGGGCAGCAGCACCTCGATGCGTGGTCCGTTTTCCAGAAGCTTTAGGAGTAAGGAGTAGCAGATGCAGTTAGTGTGGAGCATCTGCTGCGGTACTTGCGGAGAAACTGTTGTATTTGCGCGTTGAGTTCGGCGAGATCTGTATAGTGCAGGTTGACACCTGGAGCACAAGTGCGTGAGACGAAGACGGAGTTTGCAGCAGGAGAAGCAGGGTTTGCAGGTCATTCCTCCACGAGAGCTCGGTATCAACTTAAGGCAAAATGAGACGTATATGTAGATAAAGAGGCCTCCGGCGGAAGCGCTGGGTTTGCGATAACAGTGGCGGCCGGCCCTAATGTGCTTATGTGCTACAGCACATAGTTGAAAGAAGAGAGTGAAAATTACTTCATTTTATTATTTTCCCCTACCAAGAAAATTATATCTTGAAACAGACACTCCGTTGTGTATTGTTAAACGATTTAAACCGTCCGCTGAGTTACACGTCAGCATTCAACCTCCAATGAAGTATGAGATGTGCTTAGCACAAGGACACCATCGAGAAAAGGCAAGTGCGCGTGCGCCAGTTACCCTTTTACCTCCCCGACATGCACCGAAATCCTTTACAAACTGCGCCTTTCTGTGCTCAGCGAAGAAGAGTCAAACCGGGATTGCCAACATTCGTACTTGGTGCTAAAGATCTTGGGTTCTTCAAATTGTACAGTATTTAATTAGAAAACTTTTCTCATGTTAAAATGTGGTAATTAGTAGCTATTTTCAATCCTTATAATAAAGAAAGTTAGACATATACAATACGGTACGTCTAATATTACGTGAATATGACCTGCATACACAATAATAGTGGATTGCCTAGTATTTCAAAACCAGTGTTGGCACACATGGTCAGACCATTCAAATAGCGCCAGCCGCCGTGCACAAATAATATTGGTTACCAGATATTCAAATCTGTTTGGTGGATGCAGTATTTTTATGTCTAGTTAAGCGTTGTGTTTTTCAGTTTCCGAGGTGAGTGACAGTTTTAGACAATAGTGAACAGACATGAATTCTGTTGATAGTTTATTTAAAACATCATTTTCTTCCAAATCTTTAGAAGATAAAATACAAATTAAAAAATTAGGTAGGCCAGTCCCCAACTTACACCTAACACAAAAAGCGAACGGCGCCGGCAATCGGGAATATACACGCCAGTTCAATAGGAAAGCATATGATGCATGTAACTGGATTTGTGGCTGTGATATTAGAAATGCCCTGTTCTGCTTTCCTTGCCTTCTTTTTGGAAATAGTGATACATTTAGTAAAACTGGTGTTAAGATCTCGGCCATCTTAACTATTTAATTAAATTTCATGTTGAAAATAAGAAACATATCAACAATGCGTTGGATCTGTCCATGCTTGGAACAGTTAATATTGCCATAACATTAAGCAGAGCGTACCAAGAGAGTATTATAAAACACAACCAGTAGGTAGAAAAAATAGACACATTTTATCTAGGATAATAGTCTGCATTAAGTTTTGCGCTGCCTTCGAGCTTGCCCTCAGGGGGCATGTTGAATCATCAAAATCAGAAAATCCTGGAGTATTTTTAGGACTTAAAGACCTTATCAGCAGCATTGACAATGCAGTGAAGGATCATATGGGGTCAAATAAAATTTTCAAAGGAACTTCGAAAACTATACAGAACGAGCTGTTAGATTGCATGCTCTAAGTCTGCCGTGAAGCAATTTCAACGGAAATTGACAATGCAGATTATGTCTCAGTAATGTCAGATGAGGCAACACACGCAATTAGTTTTAGTGTTCAGATAACGGATGCCCAGAAGAACGATTCTGGGGATTTTTTAACCCCGATGGACAAAATGCCGATGCCATTGCGGAATGTATTTTAGGGGATGTAGATAATATTTTTAAGGGTAATAGAAGCAAATTTATTGCAAAGACATACGACGGAGCATGTGCAATGAGCGGTGAAACTGGCGGCGTTCAAGCTAAAATAAAGCAACAATATCCTTATGCTCATTATATTCATTGCTACGCGCACCAATTAAATCTGGTGATGAAACGTGCCGCGTCGCAAAATCGAGCTGCTAGGATATTTTCCAGTACACTTTTGGCATTTCCAGCATATTTTTCTAGGTCTCCCTAACGAGTTGCTGCTCTAGAATCAATCGTTTCCAAGAGAATTTCCAATGGCTCATCAACACGATGGAATTTTAAATCTAGAACCGTAAATGTTATTTACGAAAATAAAGGTGAACTTGCTGAATCTTTCTCGGAATTGGAGTCATCTCTTTCCTCAAAACTCAGTATTCAATGAGCTCGAGGGCTTAGGCTTAATTTGGAAGATCCCGAATTTAATTACATGCTCTTTTTTCACAAAGTTATGCCGCACGCGGACATTCTGTACAATCAGATACAACCCAGAAATGTTGACGTGATTAAAGTTAAAAGCAATGTGACGACATTCATTCAGGCGATGCATAATATAAGGCACTCTCTGGAAGA
Organism: Tenodera sinensis; assembly: GCA_030765045.1. Taxonomy (NCBI): domain Eukaryota; kingdom Metazoa; phylum Arthropoda; class Insecta; order Mantodea; family Mantidae; genus Tenodera; species Tenodera sinensis. The sequence continues at coordinate 964,948 of JAUKNM010000021.1, forward strand.
TCGCGACAATGAAGGAACTCTTCCATGGGCAATGATGCAAAGGAAGTATGCGATCGAATCATAGAAGAGGCTCGCACTCATTTCAATCTCTCGATCACGTAAATTGCGAAAAAATTCTTCATTGTGAGAATTTTTTGGCATTCTCAAAGCAATTGCCAGATAATCTCATTGATGAAGTGGTGCAATCTTATCCCTCATTTGACAAAAGAAGGCTTTAAACAGAGCTAAATGTGTTATATTCCCAACCAGACTTCAGAAATATAGCTGGTGCTGTTCCTCTATTGCAACTTATTATAAAGCAAAACTTAGCACAAGATACATTCAGCGAGTTGGCCAAACTTCTAAAAATCCTAGTGACATCTATGACAACTTCTGAGGCAGAGCGATGTTTTTCTACTCTGAAGAGGATTAAAACGTTTTTGAGGAATTCCATGAGCCAAGACCGCTTGGTGGCCCTTGCATGCTCTCTATAGAAAAACGTCTAGTGCTGCAAATCGAAGGATTCAATACAAAGGTGATAGAGAAGTATGCCAACAGGAAGGATAGAAGAATGGACTTCAAATTTCGCCAGTAGGGTGAGTGCTAGTATTGTACCTACTTCTATTGTTATATTAGTGGTTACAGCAGTGGCGGTTATTCAAGTGAACCAGGTGAAGAGGTTTTCACCTGAATATAGCAGTATTCCATTTTTGTTAATGTTGGTATTATTACTGCCATTCTAACAGTTTAGTCACAAATTTCAACTGCTGGCAGCCGTAGCAGGGTCACTGACCAACCATTCTTTTGTTTGGAAGTTCGAGCCAAGTAGCCGGCACGGAAAATTGGTGGGAGCGGGTCTTTAGATCAGCTGCAAGGCCAAGTGAAGCAGACGGAGTTATGGAAGAAACTGCTGCACTAAACAGCTTGGTTGCTATGACAACATGACGTCACGAAACGATGTAGCATAGGGAAATAGTATATGCATGCACATGTTTCAGGCAAACAAGAAATACTTTCACTTGGGAAGAGGGGATGGCTCCTGTTTTCGCGCGCTTAGAAGATAGTAGTCGTTTACCTCGAGGAAGAGGTGGTGGTAAACTTAAATGTGGTGTGTTACACAACTGTGAACGGTATAATTTACGAGTTTGATAGACTCCAGTGTTTGTAATATTTAAATTACGGAATATAAGTGTATTGTTATGAATCCAATGAACGATATAGTTTGCAATTTGTTAGGAATCCCATTTTTCAGGCGAAAAGATGAAAGTGAGAAAGATGTTTTAAACTTTGGGCGGCCCACTGATGTCATCGGTATACCCATTAAAAGAGAGGATAATAAAATAGGGAAGTCCTATAACATTAAATTCAAAAGCTCTTGGTTCGATAACCATTCTTGGTTATGCAGTAGCCGTAGTTTGCAATCGCAGTTCTGCTGGCCTTAGTTACTTTTAAGTAACAAAAATAACGTATGTAACAAAGAGGGATTCACAGATTTCATTAGTGTAACCCATTCCCTTCAGAAGCACAATGATTCGGCGAAACATTTAAAATGTAAATTACAATTAAACACTTGAAACAAACACAAACATGATAGCTGATGGTCTTCAAGAAAACAGCAGACTTTTTCATGTGCGTTTGTGAACCATTACAATTGTTCCTTATCTCTTTTCTGCTTCTCATATTTGTGCCCTGATGAGTAATTTTGCCTTCGGCATGATGTAAAAGGTAAATTCGTAGAAAATTGCGATAGTTTTCCGGGTCCTCTAACCTCAATTCGTTTTGAGTAGACCCAATAAGCCTCGGCCCATGCCCTGTTCTCTTCTTTGTAACAAAGACTGTATCCGCCAACATCTTTTACTTCTAATACATTTTCTTCCTACGTAGACTCGTGGAAATATATCCCAAACCTATACTTAATATAGCAATCGCTAAATTAATATTTGCTTCTGCCATGTTTATTTATCTCGCTTGCTACGTGAACTGTTATTTGTATTGGACCAAACGGTATTGTGTGCAATTTTATTGGTTACAAAAAGTTTGGTAAAAAATGTTCGCTTTGTATTGTATTTTCAGCACGCTTAAGTGAACTACTTCACCTAGTTTGTAAGGTACGAGCCGCCACTGCGTTGTAGCACATAGGTTAGAAAAGTCACGAGCCGCCACTGGATAACACACATCCGTCGGTGGGGGAGGGGGAGGGGTGGGGAGGGGAAGGAAATGAATATCCGCAGGAAGGAGATTGCGATATCGCTCATCCGCCGGATGTGACTTTCTGACCCAGGGAAAACCGTTGAGATTTTACCACCAACCGATGCTTTTTGAATAAAATAATCTGTTTGGTGGACCTTGAGTGTCTGGATTTTGAAGGAGAATTCTGTCTTGACGGACGCTAAACATCCAATCGCCGAGTGCGTGATCTGCCATAATATAGGTTGCTGAATGGTCCAAGTGTGCCGTTAAGCATCTGCCGAGGTTCATGCGCTCTTTTTCTTATTTGCTGCATTTTGTGTGCCGAGATGTATTGTTGCTTGTAGAAAATGATAAAAAGATCATGTAACTTGCGGAAGGGAGCAACGGATAGGTTGTGTTTGTTTATTGTTGTTTTTTTTTCCCTTGTTTGCTTGCTTTTTCATCTTTTTTTTCAACATACCCTCATATTTCTAACGTATTTAACAGACATTTTTTAATGTTAAGCCAACAGTTAAAATCCGATAAAATACACAGACCATGGTTCAACCCATCACACTAAACTAACAGCGACAAGAACAAAACCCTACGAATTGAAATAAATGCAAGCACGAAAGCAGAAACGCTTTGGCGAAACACTAGCGCCAAACCTCATTCTCTCACTTAAAAAAAATCACAAAAAATAAGTAAAACAGAACAACAATATAAAAATTGCACACACAAAAACAAGCATTGCTTATAACCACACACCCACAAACCAACATATTTGCTACACAAGTTCTTCACCCCCTCAACAAACTTAAAAAAAACAAGAAACTCATCTGCTGATGTAACGTCACACCGAATTATCAATACCATACAGAACCACAAAGAAAAAGCCCAAACCCTGACCGACGGGGGAAATGAACCCCAAAAAGGCCTTGGCTAGTGCTCACTAGCCAGAATTACGTCTTCTTTGTTTTGTTATAAGGACTGCGGTTCGTGTTATTTGCTATTTTAAGAGGTTGTTAAAACAAATACAGATTTGCATGCTGTTTCCTCGTGCCTCTCTCTCTTCTTTGTTAATTTGTGGTCATCGCTAAGAAAATATAATGAGATTCTTCATAAAAGAATAAACGTCTTTTTTTGTGAGGACACTAATATGTATTTCTGTGTGGGGGGAATAAAATGCGTCTGTTTATTCGAACCAAATATGTTGAAGTGCTAAGCGCACGTCTCTGAGGTTAAGTAAAATACGTAGTAATAATAATTTTATAAATACAGTTAACAGCTATCTTAATGAGCTGATTGGCAAGCTTTTTAAACATTTAACTGTTCTCCAAGTTTCTGTATTTCCTTCGCCCCTACAGTAAACCATGTCCGAGTAATTGGAGCAATTCCGTGCAGAAACAAGAAGTTTATGAACAATTATTAACAACTATGAAAATAAATATATGGGGTGTAAACGTCGTTTGAATGTCACACATCAGGATTTTTCCCAGAAGCATATTATTAATTTAGCAGAAATGTTGTCACATTCACGTCACGCCACTTTCTCTGTCCTTTCTTCTACAAGCTATTTATTACACAAGAGGCAGAAAGAAAACAATGGAGAATTATCACAAAAAGGTAATATAAGGTATTTTAAGGAAAATTAAAACCGACAGCAAAAAATGTGTTAGGGAATTGATAATGTTACAACAAGTGTATTTCGTATCATCTGTGTGTTTTTATAAGTTCTACATTTCTAGCTTAGCAATTTTCTGTGTGCCTCTTACGATTAAAAAAACTTATACCAAGGAATATGCACTTGATTCAAATTAAGATAACAACATAATTTAAAATATGGATTATACTAGCTGGAATATTCATTTGTGCCCGTAGTTTGATGATCTCTACATTCGAGAACTGGTCGGGAAGTCGTCAGGATCGGACGAGTTTTCTACCTGCTAGTGATGGGGTGTGACCTTCAGACATACCGGGCGAGGATCGGTACGTGGACAGGTAGAACTGGGCGAAAGTTACATCAGGAGAGCTACAAAGAATCACCAAGGCTTATTCAGTTCTATGTGTTAGTGTTATCTGTGTTACTAGTGATAGGTGGCATAGAACTAAAACCGGGACCAGTGCAAGAGGCGGTGAAATGCCAGACATGCAAAAAGAACTTACGGACGGGGCTTCTCTGCAGTATCTGTTTGAACTGGTATCACTTTAGCTGCCAGAAAATAAAGAAAACGCAGCAAATTGAAGACAGTTGGAGGTGTATTCAGTGCGAAAAAAACCACACGACAGAGGTAAAAGAGAGGGAAGGAACTAAAAAGATGCTGGATGAGGTACAACATTTGCGCGCAAAGCTGAAACAAGCTGAAGATACGATACAACGCTTGGAAGAAGAAATTAAAAGGTTAAAAACCCAAGACGAGCATACACCAAAGAAACCTTGTTTAGTCTTAGGAGACTCAATAATCAAGCATGTCGGGAAACACAGTGCAGAATTGAATGTGGAATGCTTCCCTGGAATACGAACGGAGCAGATGAAGAAGGCTGTGGAGCAGCAGGAACAAACAAATCCGGAAACAGTAATTGTGCATGTGGGATCAAATGACCACATAGACCACATAATATTTCTAACAGAAATAACTGGCAGCAGTTTTTTAAATTCGTGAGAAGGAGCAGGGGTAACAAGGAGGAGATTCCGGGAATAAAAAATGGAAATGTACAAGTTACCGACTCTTTGTTAAAAGCGGAAGTATTTAATCGGCAATTCGCTTCAGTGTTTCAAGTAAAGAGCAATGCCAGTATTAAAAGAACGGAGGGGCCCCCTATGATCGTGAAACCAAGCGACATAATGGGAGACATGTACGATTTGGCTACAACAGTGAAAAGTAAATTTCCCGCAGCTAAAATAATTTTAAGTGGTGTGATACGACGCAGAGACGTAAATTGGCGCAAGGTGGACCAATTAAATGACTCTTTCCAATGGGTGGCAGAACGACTGGGATTTCTATTTGTTAACCCAAACTCATGGCTAGGAGAAAATGATTTAGGACGTGACGGAGTGCATCTAAATAGGAGAGGAGCGGCGACATTGGCGTCACTCTTTACTAGAGTGGCTGCATCTTTAGGCGACGGACGTGACGAGAATATCGGTGACCGGGTCGAGAATTGCGGAGCACGGGACGAGAACGGTGGCAGAAGGAGCGAGGTCAGTGACGGACGAGATGGCGGATGTAGCGAGGACGAAGGAAACTGACTGTGGGACGGCGAGAGTATCGGCAAAACATCAAATAGCAAAGGTAAGTCTCTAGTGATTTTGCAGGTAAATTGCCGAAGCATCTTAAACAAAAAATTATAATTCTCAAACTTAATAGACATATATGATCCAGACGTAGTAATAGGTACAGAATCTTGGCTACAGCCGGATATCACAAGCGTAGAAATATTTAGAAACAACCTCACGGTAATAAGAAGAGATAGAAACGGTAGAGGGGGTGGGATATTTATTTGTGTCAGAAACATACACAATGCGGCAGAAGTATGGCGGGATGAGGTATACAAAATCTTAGAAGTAGAAATTTCAGGAAATTATATGAAAAATAAATGGCGGATAGTTGGTATATATAGGCCACCAAGTGACGACTTGGGCTCATCAACATCACTTGTAAAACGGGTTCTTGAAAGTGAGGCCAGCGAGCAGGTAATCATAGGGGGTGACCTAAATCTTCCAAAAGTTAACTGGGAGGGTGAAGTGAGGGGAGGGGAATCGCAGGCTATTGTAAATGACCTAATTTGGGAAGGTGAATTTGTTCAAACTGTAAAAACCGCAACTAGGGAGGGGGTGGTTCTAGACGTTTTCCTGGTGAAGCCGGAGGAAGCAGTGCTAGAATGTGAAGTTTCTCCTGGTATAAGTGACCATAACTGCGCAGTGGTTAAAGTAGAAGGAATTCGAGCCCAATGCCATACAGAGCAAAAGAAACACATTTACCAATATTATAAAGGAGACATTCCAAGGCTGCAACAATTCCTAAAAGATAGATATTCCGTGTGGTCCCAAACTGGAAGTTCGGTTGAAAAAATATGGCAAAATTTTAAAAAAAATCGTTGTGGAAGCGACAGATAAATTTATACCCCGTAAAACACTCACAAAAAACCCTGACCCAGAATATGACAACAAAACAGTAAAACGGCTAAAGAAACAAGTTAGGAGAGCACATGGGTCACGTAAAATTAGTACTTATCACGCAAATAAATTCCATGTCTTGTCAAATAAATTTTTATTAGAGAAGATTACCGCTGAAGAAAAATTTTTAAAAAATATTCTCTCGTCTAACAGAAATAACTGGCAGCAGTTTTTTAAATTCGTGAGAAGGCGCAGGGGTAACAAGGAGGAGATTCCGGGAATAAAAAATGGAAATGTACAAGTTACCGACTCTTTGTTAAAAGCGGAAGTATTTAATCGGCAATTCGCTTCAGTGTTTCAAGTAAAGAGCAATGCCAGTATTAAAAGAACGGAGGGGCCCCCTATGATCGTGAAACCAAGCGACATTCGAAAAAGATTATTTAAATTAGGGAAATATAAATCAGTCGGTCCGGACGGCATTTCGGGTGACTTTCTTAAAATTGGAGGGGAGGCAATCGTGCCATATATGCTGAGGCTATTCGAAATAACAGAAAATAACGGAAGTATACCGCAGGATTGGAAGCAGGCTATAGTCGTGCCTATTTATAAAACAGGGGATCGAACCAAAGCGACAAATTATAGGCCAGTTAGCTTGACATCAGTAGTAAGTAAACAAGTCGAGCATCGTATAGAGCAATACTTAAGACGAGAATGGGATAATTCACACTGGCTCTTTGAAGGACAACATGGGTTTCGGAATGGACATTCTTGTGAGAGCCAACTAGTAGCTATTTGTCAGGATGTAGCTGATGCACTCGATGCAGGCGGTAAAGTGCATGCAATAGTTATTGACTTTACTAAAGCGTTTGACCTTGTAGCTCATGGACCACTCATAGAAAAACTTTGCAATATGCAAATAGACAACAGAGCGATTATTTGGATTCGGGAATTCTTGAGCGGACGAACCCAAAGAGTGCGGGTGGGAAATAGACTATCGTCCCCTACCGAAGTAACCTCAGGTGTCCCCCAGGGTAGCGTGATCGGGCCGTTGCTTTTCTTAGCATATGTAAATGATTTATGGAAAGGGATAACATCACAAATTCGGCTATTTGCGGATGATTGTATAATCTATAGAAATATCAAGACCGAAGGTGACGTTAATAACTTACAAGAAGATTTAAACAAAATTCAACTCTGGGTGCAATCCAATCAAATGGAGATAAATCCAAGTAAATGTAAAACAATTATATTTTCAAGGACAAGAACAGAAGAAAATGTGATGTATAAATTAGATAACAAGAGAATACCCAGGGTAAGTAGCACTGGATATCTAGGTGTAATAATAAATGAAAGATTGGAATGGGGGGAACATGTAAACTCAGTCACTGGAAAAACCTGCAAAGCATTACACTTTGTAATGAGAATATTAAAACGCAGCAATGGAAAATCGCGAAATTTAGCTTACACATCCTTAGTCCGACCAATATTAGAATATAGCGCGGCATGCTGGGATCCATATCGGGTTGGTCAAAAACAAGCACTCGAGAGAGTTCAAAAACGAGCAGCTAAATTTGTTGATAAAGGAAAGCGATTTGAAAACCCTACAGGCACTGCTACCTTCTGGGAATCATTGGAGAAACGGAGAAAACGGGCAAGGCTATGTGCAATTTTTAGAGCATATAAGGGGGAACCTGCATGGAAAGATATAACAAAGAGTTTGTTGACACCATCATATAGGGAAAGGAATGATCACTCTAAAAAGTAAGAAATAGGAAACAGAAAACTGATATCGGTAAATTTTCCTTTACCAATAGAACAATTAATGACTGGAACAATTTGACTGCAGAGTTACTGGAGACTTTGCCTCCAAATGTAAATAATTTCAAAGAGAGGTTAAAAAGAAATCCTGTATGGTTACCATAGTGCATGAAAGGAATTGTATATATGTTGTAAGGAATTGTATATTATATTGTAAGGAGTTGTATATTATATTGTAAAGAATTGTATATCATATTGTAAAGAATTGTATATTATATTGATAGCGCTGCCACCGGGCCACGCTCTAAGCAGTGAAATAAAGTATCTATCTAACTATGAGACGTTGGACTTCGGTTGCACATGCCCATACCATTCACATAGCTTAAACAAAGATTTAATTTAAAACTCTTATATAAACAGAAAATAAACAAAATAAAACACACCAGGAAGACAATGCAAAAGCTCTGTTCAACAATCAGGAATGCAATTCTCTATAAACACATGCAGTAGACGGCGAAAAAGTTTCACTTGACTCGGTGAAAAGATCCTATATCGACCAACCAATGAACAGACTAAGATTCACAATGGGGGAAACGATGCAAAGTTGCGAGTTTTAAAAAAACTCAAGTAATCAGCACATGATTACCGCCATTATGACCGTTGTCTTTAAAAGATGTGTAAAGCTCACGAGGGGAGAATTAAATGGCTGAGTAAACCGAAATTTATCAGCTCGAGAAAAACCTTTAAAAACAGTTTTTGTGGCAAACGGATGGAAATATAATACCGTATCGCCTTTCACGTACGCGTGGTGCGACCGGAAACTGTGGCGTCATGGATGAGGGGAGAGGCGAAGCGTAGTCCGGTTACGGGAGCCAGCGAAGCAGAAGATTACTCAAATCTCAGAAAGTCACGTAGCAAAATGCAGAACTAGATGAGAGCACGTAATTCACACGACCGCTTGTGTATAAAGGTAGACTGCATGATATCTTCCCCAGCGTTTCTATCTGTGTGGGACTTGTATAACATTACGTCACCTCTTCTGTACGCGCGTGAGTGTATGTGCAGCGAACGCGCTGGACTTGCTAATGAACCATTTTAATGGACTGCACAACCGGAAATTGCGGTCGCGATAAGTAGTCTTAAAAAAAGAGCTAGGCGGTAAGCGGTTTGTCGAAGGGCAAATTGGACGTTTAAAGCGATCTGAGTTTAAATTATACGGCTATTGTAACAGAGCAGAGCGCATCCAAAAGAGTATGGGAAAGTGTGTGTGTGTGTGTGCGCGCTAAAAAAAAGCTTCAGGTGGTATCGCTAACGAAAGCATCAACATGGAGCCCGAACCGGGGGTAAGTCAAGGCCTATCCTTGCAGACTACCTTCGAAATATTTGGGCATAGGTAGAGATCCATGAAAAGATTATTTTCCGGCTTTACCGAAACAGAAATTTCCATGAACCCAGCCCCTAGAGATGCAAACCCCGAGCAACAGATGGCGCATTTATTTAACGATATTCTAAATTTTGCCAAGGAGAACCTTCTAGACCACGAACCCGGTTATTTAGGAATATCCATATCCGACCAAATGGAGACGGCCAAAGCGCTTAACATGAGTGTCAGGCGCGCAGACCAAGTGAACGTAGATGCTGTCATTGAGAGCATCGAGAGGGTCATGCAAAGCAACCAACAGTTCTTGCTAAGCGGTCCACTGAAAGTTACTTTCGTGTGGACCAAAGAGGTCGCGGGTTCGTGTTACCGACCATGCGATCCCTGCAGCGGGAGCACAGGCATCGTAGAAATTAAAACCAAACACCAATTGTGCTTAGCAAGAGCCATTGTTGTTTCCTAAGCCAAAGTGGATTGCGACGTCAATTATACAACGATGAGGCGCTCAGAATTTCTCCAAAAACAAAAGGCCGAAGTTCTGTGTCAGTGCGTGGGGGAAGGCAACGTCAGCTACACGATAGATGACGTCATATGCTTTGATATGGGGCCAAAGGGTTACGCGGTGACGGCGTTTGGCCATCATACGGGCAAGCTCGTGCTGTACGCGTCCGATAAGCAATGCGATAAACACATTGACGTTATGTTTCACGAGGGCCACTTTAACGCCATTGTCGACCTTCATTAATGCTTCAAATGCAGATATTATTGGCCTCAGTTTCACTATCCCTCGGCACACAAAAGATAATATCATAGATGCGACGGCAAGTGCTCTAATGTCACCAGCAATGCGATGCACGATTCGATGCTTACATACACTGTACTGCGTGCAACAGAGACTTTAAGGGAGCTGGCGAGCACGATTCTGATCCCCTGCATCTCATTCACAGTTTGATGCTGACTCCGACGTTGGCCAAGATGTTAGGCTTCGAACCCTATACCAACGTCATTCTCCAGGCAGGACCCAAACATCCTGTAGATCCATATATGGGTTTCCTTACGAAATGTTCATCTATTGCAACCTAGTCGCACCGCAAGTGGTGGGAGATACCTTCGTCCAACTGATAGAGAGCGTGGCGGTGTTATACGAGAGAAGCAATCAAACGTACATGAGCGACGAAAAGACGTTCTTTCTCCAAAATTGGGTGCCCCTCGTGCAACAGGACTTCAAGATGGTCAACATAGATTTAAGGAACGGTTATGTTGATCTCTTGCCATTTGCCGACGGATTATCCTCTACTGTAGTTCTCACTTTCCGACCCAAACCGTAATAATGGATGTGCAGTCCGTCACACAGTACTATCTTAACCAGGCGGGCGGCACACTGGACGATCGCGATTTCATTCTGTACAGGGAAAAGCGCTTTCAGAGAGGCAGCGGAGTATGTTCTGCTCTTGGAGGACTCTTCAGAAAGGTGCTACCCTTTCTAAAGAGCGGTGCAAAGGCTGTCGAGAAGGAAGCGCTCAAAGTCGGCGCTCACGTGCTGTCGGATGTCGCCGCGTCCGGAACATCGCCGAAGGAGGCCCTGAAGCGGAGGCTGAAGGAGGCCGGGTCCAATTTAAAGCGAAAGGCCGACGAAAAGATCGATGCTATGCTCCGTTCCGAATTGAGACGCATCAAGAGAAAAAAACGAACCAAATGCAGCCGTGGCAAACAGTCGAAGCCGAAACGCGGCTCAGGATGTCTTCTCATAATTGTGGACGAAGCCGTGCTCATGAGTTCCAAACTGGACCTCTTTAAGGATGTCCCCGTTCAGATGAGCATCGAGGAATCTCGAATCATATTCCTAAACCCTTAAAGCGCGTTAATGAAGAATGCACAAATTACCTTTCATTATTCGGGAAATGCAGACGATTACCTAGACCTGACTTTCGTCGTGCTCGAGCTCGTGGTGAGCATCGTAGACGACTAAGGAGTGGACATCGAACCGGAAGTGAACGCCATTTCGTCAACAATGCATTAAATTCCCTGTTTCAACAGATCGAGGTATCGCTGAAAAATGGCATCGTCTCCATACCTCAAGCCGGCTACCTCTACAGAACTTATTTCGAGACACTTCTCAATTACTCCGAAGATGCCATGAACTCCAAGCTAGAATCTTCCCTGTGCAAGAAGGACATGCCGGGCATCATGGACTCTTTCATCGACAATGCCGGGTTTCAGTAGCGTCATGGCTTCACCAAAGTTAGCAACGTCGTTCAAATCATAGGTTTCCTTTCCAACGCCCTATTCAGACAGGAGAAGCTCCGGTTGAACAACTTCAGCATGACCATCAAGCTGACTCCTACCTCGCCGCAATTCTATTTGTTTTCCGACGTCGCCACCTTTAAGGGCTATGCCAAAATCCAGTCTGTTACCCTGCGTCTAAAAACCGTGCGACCCTTGCCAACCATCAAGCTTGCGCACCAGGCCGTTACTGACCAAGAGCAACGCAAAGTATCACCTCAAGGATGTCAGCTTTCACGTCCTCAGCATTCCAAAGGAATCCAGAGTGATGTCGTTCAGCGACGCCTTCATAGGGCAAATTCCCTGAAGGGTGGTCGTGGCCATGGTCACCGGCAAGGCTTATTCCGGCGATGTCACCAAAAACCCATGCAATGTACAGCACTTCAACTTGAATTCCTTTCAGCTCTATGTCAACGGTCAACCCGTTCCATCCCAATCGCTCGAACCTGACTTATCAAACGGCCACTATCTGCAATGCTTTCAGACCCTGCAGGACGGTCTATAATTTCATTTCAAAGACGAAGGGCACTGCATTTCAGACAAGCATACCCCGTAGGATATACGGTAATGGCCTTCGATCCAACGGCCGACATGAGCGTCAACGAATCTCACATCTCGGGGCAGCGCCACAGTACCGTCTCTATAAGCATCGGTTTTGCCAAGACCTTGACAGAACCGGTTATGCTTTTGGTGCTGGGGGAAATTCACCGAACTCTCGAAATAGACGCCAACCGCTCCATTTTGATATCATGAACACCTTTCAAATACAACAATTTTTATCGACATGCCCCTCCACGCGTCCTCGTTTTTTGGGCGTCTACTTCTCCGACAAGCTTCCCAGAATGCATAACATTATAAGGCTCCCCTTGGCTCTAGTCGCCAACACGGATCCCAGCACGAAACCGGGCAAGCACTGGGTTTGCATCTTTGTCGATAATGAACGGTCAGGGAGAATATTTTGACAGTTATGGAATAGCCCCCTCTTGCCCAATTTTCTTCACTTTCTGAACAACCTCTGCGGTCCCCGATGGTCCAATAACTCCAGAAGGCTGCAAGGTCATGACAGCACCACCTGCGGTCATTACGTCATCGACTACCTCTCACACCACTGCTCCGGTCTTCCTAATGTTAAATTCTTTTCCAAATTTCACGTCAGCAATTACGCTCATAATGATGACGTCATTCTCAAAACCTACAAACGCGTATACCAAGCAGTGCTCTAACGCTCAACAGTCCTGCCAACCTCTCCAGGTAGGTAGCTGCCGCATTGTGACGCCCATACATCGCAATTTCCTATTAGCGTGTATCATCATCATCTCTCTTGTCTGTGCTTTCAGAACACGCTCCCGTTGCTATAAAACCCGCAGTCCCACCGTCGATCATTAGCAGTGAGTAATGCAGAACGCTCAGGCAGGCACGCCAACCAGGTGAGTGCTCAACCAACTTTTCTTTATTATTTTTTTCAATTGGTTTCTCTCGTTTGGCGTGCATTCGAAACGATTCATTTCTGCCTCTCTCTTGTTTCAGTGCAAACAACAAGTGCCGTGCAAAAAGGAAATCTTGCATCCCCGATGCCGACGTTACGCAACACGTGAGCAGCGATAGTCCCGCTCCAACAGAACAAGAAGAGCAACTCAGTACCGTAGTGGGACCTCTGTCGGATATCTACTTCCTGGATCCAAAACAGAGCAAATTCGTGTGTGTGTGTGTGGGCTTTTCGCCCGTGTCGCCGCACCAGCTGGTGGTCACCATTGCAAAGTACGGGCAGCGCAACGCAGTGGTCCTGGGTTCCACACAGTGGCAAAGTCTCGTCGATATTAAGGATATCATTCAACGCCTTTTGAATCCGACTGGGGCCTCTACAATCCTACCAACTCAGCAACGGCGTCCTCTTTCTCATCAAAAATGTATTTGGAAAGCTAAATATCGTCCTCAAAAACCTAAAAGGAGTCACCGTCACGATCAACCACCACGATCGTGCTGGATAGCCTGCAGTGAATTATCACAGACATTCTGTATCACAAAGAGAAAGAGGAGGCTGGCGTTCAAAATCAGATAATGGCCTACCGCAAGTACATGCTTCACCACCATGCATCCAATGTGCCCTTCGACAACATGAATTTCACGCAGTTCACCAAATATATACGCTCTGCTAATTTCAGAACTTTCCTGGAGGCAGAACATTATCTCAAGTCTGATTTTGCGCAAAGAATCCAATAAGTTCCATCTTAATTTACATCTATTTCTACCCGCGCTCCTATGCTCATGCAATCAGTCGCTTTTCCATCTTCTTCCCAGCAGCATCATGGGATATAAAAATTACCTCTCTGCGTACTGCGAAGGAGAAAAGTTGTTTAAAAACTACGAGATAGAGGGACATCCCTGGAAAAATGCTCCTTATGCTCTGCACTTCGTCGATAACACCTACGAGGGAAAATCCATCACCGTCAAAATTCACAGCTACGAAACAAAAATTCATTTTGTGGTTTCCAACATGAATTTCAACGACATTCACTTCAAATCACTCTTGCGGCGAGATGAAGGCAGCGATGAAGACAACAAGGACCAGTGCTTCGAATTCGTTCCCGCAACGGGCCTATATATAATTTTCTACGAGCAACAATACATCTCGGCAGACAAAATGCGGCAAATGAGAAACCAAGAGCGGATGTACTTTGGCAGAAGCTTAACGGCGCACTTGGGCCATTCACCGACCTATATTATGGCAGATCAAATACTCGGCGATTGGATGTTTAGCGTCTGTCAAGACAGAGTTCTCATTCAAAATCCAGACGCTCAAGGTCCACCAATCAGATTATTTTATTCAAAAAGCAACAGTTGGTGGTAAAATCTCAACGGTTTCCTGTGCCAGAAAGACACATCCGGTGGATGTGTGATATCGTAACCTCCTTCCTGCGGATATCCATTCCCCTTCCCCACCCCTCCCCCACCCCTCCCCACCCATCCCCTCCACCCCCCACCATCGGATGCATGTGATCGTAAACTCGGCGCTTCCGCCGGTTGCCTCTTTATCTACATATACGTCTCATTCTTCCTTCAGTTGGTACTGAGCTCTCGTGGAGGAACGACAGGCGAACCGTGGAAGACCTACCACTGCTCCTCCTGCTTTCACCCCTTGTGCAGCTGCAAACTCCGTCTTCGTCTCACGCACTTCTGCTCCAGGTGTCAACTTGCACTATACGAAGATGCAGATGCTCCACACCAACTGCACCTGCTACTCCGTCCCCCTAAAGTTTGTGGAAAACGGACGACGCATCCAGGTGCTGCTGTCCAAGGAACGACAAGTGTTGCTGTAGAACGGCAAAATCATCTTTCATCGTTACCCTCCAGCCGACGTCGACCTCGTTTGGAACCAGCTTTCTATAGCCGACCAGCAGATTTGTACTCCTTTTCGAAGGTGCAGACAACATTACAACTTACCCTCACAGACCACTCACATCGACGGCCCTGTCCTGTTTGTCAAAAACTGCCATCTGTGCCAACATGTCCCTGGAAGTTCTTAACGAGCTGGAAGAATCATCCCATAGTGCAGACACTCAAAACGTATCTTCCCTTCAACAGAACGTACCATATCGCATTGTCGGCGTTAAAATCCTCGATACCATTCATGGAACCAAACTCGTCACCAAACTAGACAACGACACCGAAGTGTTCCTACCAACCAGATTCGCCTAAGGCCTCTACCGAACTCATCTGCAAACGCAACTCAACATCCTTCTGCATCACCTACAGAAGGGAAGAAAAACTTCGAAGCGGCTTCAAAAGGTACATCATCAAGTTTACCCCTTATACCCAAAAATAATGTCCTGTGAAACAGATCCTTTCAACGTGGGAAACAATCTCACCATCAAACTCCTATTCAACGCTCAACTCTCTAGCAAAGGAAATCTTCCCTCTCCCATACGCATTCTCTCCTCCTACACCACCTTCTTCGGGAACGTCAAAATCGTCTCCGTAAAACTCAACATCCAAGATGCCGATGTCCTCCACATCCAATATCTGCCTGCCAAAACTCACCATCGTCAACAAAATGCTCGCTGCACCATATTTCTCGGTAACAGCAAAAACTCTGCTATATCCAACAGAGTAGCGAACTCAGGATGCTTGTCTAACAGCTATAACAACGACGTCATCATTCCCATCTACACACCAACCTTCGACCAGGAACTTCATCAAAACTTTACTCACCTAATGCTCTCCTGCGTCACAGAACACATCTGCGATTCATCAAAGTTTCGCATCTATGGCAGCAGCAGCAGCAGCGAGGACGAAGACACCCAACCAACTTCCAATCTCCAGTGCACCACGCAGTTCAAAATTATTCTAGTGAGGCAAGCACCTTAAGAACTTTAGTGCATTAAAAAAACGTGCTCTTTTAACTTATAAAATCCATAAAATATATGTTCTTTAGTGATGTGTTTTGTTTCCATTAAAAAACATTTGTATTTCAATTTCATTTTGCAATTTATCATTCACTACTTTTTTTTAGCTTGTAAGAAACATAATTTTTACTATGTTAATCCATAACGCAATTCATCATTCCTGCTTTTCTTAGCTTTGTAAGCAAATATTTTTTTCTGTGTTCAATACAACAATAATTTTGTAATTTTCAATGTATCTTCTCAGTAAATAAATAAATAGTCCCCCTTTAAGCAATTGGATCAACGATAACCATGCCGCTAGGGGGCGATAGTGTCGCCGTTGATGGTGGGAAATTTCAAAGTTTGAGATTATCGGCGATGGCGGGAAATTTCAAATTTTCATATTTCCTGCCATCTAACGTTTTCAAATTTTCCGCCATCAACGGCACACTAGAGCCACGCAACACTAGTGCCATCTAGCGGTGGAATTATCGTTAATCCAATTGCTTAAGGGGGGGACTATAATTACTGCCATATGAGAAACATGGGTTTTCAAGATTAATGCCTCAAATATTCAATGAATGACTGCCCCTGGGATTTATTTATGGTCATAGCGAAAGCAAGCCGCACTGGAAACTGCAGTCATTTAAATTCAAATGGTATGTGAGTCGAATCACTGGAATGAGTAGTATCAAAACGTCTTTTTCTTTATAATTTCTCGTTAGAATGATTGCTTCGATCAAGTTGTTCAGTAATTTTTTCACCGTTAACGGTATGCCGTTAAAAAGACGTGGTTGGTTGATATTTCACAACATTATGATCACCGACCCGACCTTTAATTGAAGATTGTGAGGCGGCAATCCTGGTAAATCCAGCAAGTTCAAAATTTCGGGTGGATAGTTGATGGCATCATCTTGGTTTGTAGCGGAATCACCTGATTTGTATGTCCTCAATTCACCGGCAATTTCATTTTGAACTTTGAAATTTAATTCGTTTATATCCATGTTCCTGGCAACCAATATAGCTCGTTCGCTCGACCAGATATGATCTATGTAATTCTGAGCAACGCTTGAGAACACCTTTTGAATGAGTGCGGTTTTTGATTCAGTAAACTGACAAAAGTTGGCAGGAAAGGTAACACAGCCAGTGAAAACGACTAAAGGGCATTTGTCATTACCCAAGTCAATGAGTTGTCTTGAAAATATTTCTCCAGATGGATCATTTTGCAACTCGCCATGCATATTCTTGCTTGAATTTAGCATCTTGACGTGTTTCCACAAAATGGAAGACCTTAAACATGCATTAAGTTCATCAGCTGGCGTTGACCCTGGAATCGCTGGTAATATTTGAGGAAAATCTCCTGCTAACAAAATCATCGCACCACCAAATCTGTTTCGGTTGTTCCGCAGATCTTGCATGGGTCGGCCTAATGCCTCCAAAGACTTTCTGTGTGCCATCGTGCATTCACCCCACACTATCAATTTACATTGCTGCAAAACCTTTGCAATTGCAGAGTTCTTCGAAATGTTGCAGATTGGAGTTTCGGTGATTTGCATATTCAACGGCAATTTTAGCCCTGAATGGGCTTTTCGACTACCTTGCAACAATTTAGTTGCAATGCCTGATGAAGCAAGTGCGATTGCAAATTCATTGTGTTTGCGGATTGTTGCTAGAATCAATTAAATCAAAAAAGTTTTACCTGTACCACCGGGAGCGTGCAAGAAGTAAATCCCTCCATTTCCATCATTTACAACTTTCATAAGACTATCAAATACACATTTTTATTGTTGGTTCAATAGCGGAATATTTATGTGAACTGATTTTCAGCGTCGACATCGTACAATTTTTCGCGTTGCAACTCTTGATTAAAAGCGTCGTGCATCGGTCGTTTGGGCGCGGTCATGCCTAACTGAGATAATACTTTTTTGACATCATCAAGCACATGTCCTCAATTGATATTACATACATACATACATACATACATACATACATACATACATACATACATACATACATACATACATACATACATACATACATACATACATACATACATACATACATACATACATACATACATACATACATACATACATACATACATACATACATACATACATACATACATACATACATACATACATACATACATACATACATACATACATACATACATACATACATACATACATACATACATACATACATACATACATACATACATACATACATACATACATACATACATACATACATACATACATACATACATACATACATACATACATACATACATACATACATACATACATACATACATACATACATACATACATACATACATACATACATACATACATACATACATACATACATACATACATACATACATACATACATACATACATACATACATACATACATACATACATACATACATACATACATACATACATACATACATACATACATACATACATACATACATACATACATACATACATACATACATACATACATACATACATACATACATACATACATACATACATACATACATACATACATACATACATACATACATACATACATACATACATACATACATACATACATACATACATACATACATACATACATACATACATACATACATACATACATACATACATACATACATACATACATACATACATACATACATACATACATACATACATACATACATACATACATACATACATACATACATACATACATACATACATACATACATACATACATACATACATACATACATACATACATACATACATACATACATACATACATACATACATACATACATACATACATACATACATACATACATACATACATACATACATACATACATACATACATACATACATACATACATACATACATACATACATACATACATACATACATACATACATACATACATACATACATACATACATACATACATACATACATACATACATACATACATACATACATACATACATACATACATACATACATACATACATACATACATACATACATACATACATACATACATACATACATACATACATACATACATACATACATACATACATACATACATACATACATACATACATACATACATACATACATACATACATACATACATACATACATACATACATACATACATACATACATACATACATACATACATACATACATACATACATACATACATACATACATACATACATACATACATACATACATACATACATACATACATACATACATACATACATACATACATACATACATACATACATACATACATACATACATACATACATACATACATACATACATACATACATACATACATACATACATACATACATACATACATACATACATACATACATACATACATACATACATTCATACACACACATACATACCAGGTGAGTCAGCCGAGCCTTTATTATTTTTTTTTTGGAAGCTAGGCCACCCATCTAACGGCATGTGCACCTTAGTCCAATTTTACGCTTACTAAAATGTATTGTTTGACGTTCGTAAAGAGAGGAATGCGCAAAATTGAGAGCAACAATGGTTTTAGGGACAGAACGGACTCCTCGCCAAAGTACACCTCAAAAACATACTTAGGAAAAAATGGACCTATTATATGATTACACTAACGTCAGCTGAAAAGAAAATTGCGGATTCTTGTACTTAGAGCAGGGGTTGGCCTCTAAAAATTAGGAAAAATTTAGACACGCCTCATGCATCATGGCTCCGTACAGTCAGAACGGACATGTTATTAAACAACAGTTTATTTGCATTTTTGCGTGAACTACGCCTCGTGCATCGTAATTAATATGCATAACAGCTTTTGCTATTTAATTAATAATATTAAAACGCCCAGAAAATGATTAAAACTGTCTTAAAAGACTAAATCAAGCACGAAAACTTGCGAGGTGGTAATGGCATAGCGCCAGGCATGCAAGTCCTACTATTGCACGTGGTACGTGCTTTTAGCTAAGTCTCGAAATAGCTGAATAGAATTGTGACGTGTACTCTCCACTAACCCCCAATGACACAGGTTCGAGTCTCAGCATTGTAAATATTATTTTTATGTTCATCAAAACTTGGAAACCGAAATCACCATAATCTAGTTATAAAGTCCCTGAGGGTTTAGGATATTTTTATTTTAATCGTGTTTGGTTGTCTGCATTTTTTAATTGAACAGGTATAAAGACTTCTGCCTCACTGGACTGGCATGATGTGTTGTGTTGTGAATGCCGACCCTTGCGTTCTCCACACGTATGCTGGTGCACGATATTTTGTGCCAGTCTTTCATTATATATTTGACAGACGAGTACGTAGATATGCTTTTGATCTACGGAGAAGCAAGAAAAAATACACCAGCGGCCCAGCATCTATATTGGGAGAGATATCCCAATAGACGACAGCCAACAGCAAACACCTTCCGGAATGTTGAAAGGCGTCTGTGTGTAACAGCATCACTTGCAAGAATGCCTCCCCATAGACACGCACCAGCAACATCGGACGTTAATGCAGAAGCAGTTTTGAACGCCACCCAGAATACTCCGCATACTAATACACAGTCAGGAGGTGAACATCAGCCAATCTTCTGTAGTGCGAATATTGAACACTAATAAGTTCCATCCTTATCGTTTGCAGATACACCAAGCACTTCACGGGAGAGATTTCAAAGCTCGAGTAACCTTTTGTGAATGGTTGCTGGAACCAGTAGCAAGTGGTGTGGGATTCGCATCCAGGATATTGTTTTCTGACGAATCAACATTCCACAACAATGGAATTGAAAATCGTCACGATATACGCTATAGGAGTGTTGATAATCCTCATTGGGTAAGGGAGGCAGCATTCCAAGAGCAGTGGGGTGTAAATGTCTGGTGTGGAATCTTGGGAGACCAACTTGTTGGACCATTATTCTTCGAGGGTCATCTAACAGGAGCACGCTACCTGGAATTCCTCCTTAGCTCACCCCTTATTATAAGGGAATGTGCCACTGGAGGAGCGAATGACGATGTGGTTTCAACACAACGGCGCCCCTCCGTATCGGTCGAGGATCGTCTGCAGTCATTTGAATGCTGCACATGCTGGTCATTGGATAGGAAGACAAGGACCAGTCTCCTGGCCTGCCAGATCATCTGATCTGACACCCCTTGACTTTTTTCTCTGGGATTATTTAAAAGAGCGCATTTATGCAGAGGAGCTGGGCAATCTAGAAACCCTTCGTTAGCGTATTACAGTGGCTTGTAGAAATGTTCAACCCGCCATGCTACGCCAAGTCAGGGGCTCCATCCAACAGCGTGCCCAAGCATGCATTACCCAAGAAGGTCACCAGTTCGAGCACTTGCTTCGTTAGAGGAGTCGTGTTCCAGGAATAGAAAAATGATCGTTCCAGCGCCGCAAAACATATCACTATGAAAAAATGTTAATAAAATAATTCAGTGTCTGTTTAACTTCCATGTTAAAGTCTGACAATGTAATTTCCTTGCTTTCTGTGTTCATATGCGTATAAATGATCCTTATTTCAATTTCACCTACCTATAGGTGTGTTTAAACAACCACATAATTGTAGTTCACCCGTAAAGAAACATCAAACAATGCCATATAACAATACAAATGAATATCATAACAGTTTTCAGAATAATAATTTGTAAATTGTGAGGATTGCACGGTAAAAAATAGTACATTTAGGTGATTCGAACCACCTTCTCAGCAGACAGATCACTTCGGAGGCTTGCACCCGTTCCAACTGAGCTACCTAGTAACGTGTGAGGTAAGCATTCCGTTTAAGATGTAATATTCGCTGGTTCCAGTGAACATTTGCAGAAGTGCAAACGTCAGCTGTCTATTTACGAATATATTAAAAGGCGATGTGATAACATCTATATTAGTACTAATTTTATCGATTATTATATATATTTATATATATATACACACACACAGAATGGAAGGTACTGCTTCGGCCATAGGTTAACCAGCGATTCTACATGATGAGTGTAACAATTTTTTTCAATAAAGAACCGTTTCGCCGAGAAAAAAATGTGTGTCAAACATTTGGAGCCGTCTAGTTTCTCGACGAATGGATATAAATGGTTTATTATTTGACTAACTGTCGCGCAAACGTTGTGTGAACAACGTATCTTAATTCGAAAGAATTTAGCCATAATTTAATGTTAAAGTGTCATCCAAGGTTTAATTTCTACGCGAAATATAGCAACGTGTGGGCCAGTCCAAGCGTGTTTGTCACGTGTTCTCACAACAAATTCGGCTGCCTGACAGGGGGAGATATCACTTCACGGTGTGAGGGTCGGCGTAAGGGTTAAGGTACAACTTCCTGCAATACGAAAGAACTTAGCTTGCGACCATGATCCCGCTCACATCAAGGGAGTACTTAGACATGGTACTACTAATTTCAAGGGGCAATTGCCCTTAAGAATAAAAAATAAATAAACATATAGATACAAAATGAAATATTAAAAACATAACAATGACATCACGTAAATAAAGCCAGATGTTCCCACTCCTCAGGACTGATAGGATCAGTCCCCGAGAGGACTGATCCTATCCACTGGGCCAGTGTTTTGTTGATGTCTTAGTGCAGTGCTTTGCACACGCCGGTCACTTTTTGTTTACAACTGTTGACCGTCAGGCACACGCCAGTCAGGTGTTTTGTTTACATCTGAAGCAGTACTGGTTTGGAACTACACGCAGCTCGGGTTCAACACAGGCCGTTGGTGTGTGCGAAGACAGCACAGCGTTGCCATCCGTTTGTGGATGGTTATAGGCTATACAAAAAATCACTATAGTTTTATTGAAAAAAATTAATATTTGTACAATATGGCACAGTTGCAAATACTTGAACTTTATTTATTTAGGTTAGCACAGTAGGAATTTAGAAAGGAAAAAAGAGAGCCAGTAAAACAGGTACACCGACCGGCCAACAAAAGATCTAGCGCGAACACAAACTAAGCTAACAGCCCTGCCACAATCAATATAATGCATACAATGAAAATGACTTTTCTTTGAGGCGCAATCACGCATTAAGTACTCAAGGTATTGATATGGGACTGTGACCATTTAATACGGAAGTGTTCGTAGATGGTTCTAAGCTACTTTTTTTTTTTTTTTTTAATTCCCTGGGCCCTTTGCCATTTTTTTAAATTTGTTCCTACACACATTTTCTTCCGTTCACATATACCTTCCTTCCTCTAATTCCTAAATCAGGTTTCATATCCCTTTCGAAGGTACCTTAGTCGAAGTGATTGGAATAGGCCCAAGTGAAATAATCGATGTAGTGGCACGCTTGAAAGCTGACGGGGTTAACCTTTCACTGCAGTTGCATAGATTTTGCTTCTTATACGTACTTAAAACGAACACTGCAGATTTACTGAGAAAATTTAATACTTTTACAACATGACACAGCTGCAAATACCTGAATTCTATCTATTTAGGTTAACACAACAAGAAATTTGAGAGTAAAAGTCAGTAAAACAGATATACCAAACCACTAACATACAATGAAATGGACGTTGATTAAATTAATTTATTGTTCAAACTTAAGTGTCAAAGTAAATGTTTATTTTTATGTTAATATAATTCCAATATTGTTTTTTATAATGAAAGTGACAAACACAGGCATTTATGTAATTTAAAAATTAGTGTACGAATATCTTAAACATGTCTTTATTCTCTTTTCTTATTCAATGAACTGAATGCCGAAGGTTCAGTAAGAAACAGCAAGAAATGTTATGCTCCAATAAAAAATTAAAGTCGAATAACACTTAAAACAGAGTGTTTAAAATATATATATATATATATATATATATATATATATATATATATATATATATATATATATATATTCCTACTCATTATCATCATTGTTATTGTTACCATCACCATGCTATCATGAGCTTCAGGGATTAAGTCTCATAAGGTCTGTTGCGGTCTCATTTCTTTTAACACTGTGGAGGTCATCTTGTATTCTGTCTACAAACCTTGCTTTTCGGTTTAATTTGTAGCTTGTAATGAGTTTTGGTGTGCGGTCATCATTTATTCTTTGTATGTGTTGTTTCCAAGCATATTTCCCCCCTATAAGACGGGTATGGATTTTAAAATTTAACAGTACGATTGTTTTATTGTGTTGCATGATACTATTATTACTGTGCAAGGGAAATAATAAACATCTCGCGCGTTGGCAGCACCATACATGTTATGGAGACTTAGAATGTCATAATCCAGCTATTGCTATATGGCTGCTATAACGTTTTCATAAATTGTTTTCGGTTGTGTTAAAATTTCTAAATAGCATGATGTTTAGGCGACAGTAGTTATAAATGGCCGATTCAACGGTTTTAATTGCCCTATTATAATTGGCCGATTCAACGGTTATAATTGCCCTATTCAACGGCACCCCCGCACGGGGCATATTGTTGAAACGGCCACCGATTCAGCGGTATTAGAAAGTCTATATGAGCATATGGGAGAGACAGAGAGAAAAGAATGGTTGAAACGGCATTCCGTTTGAAGGATATATGGATGGGGGGACTGTAGTAGGGAAATAGAACCCCATCCAATCCCAACCCCCCTGGATGTGTGGGCGTGTGTGTATGTGTGTGTATGTGTTATGATGATAGTGCAATGCATGCTAGGCTGGGAGGGGGGTTGTGTGTGTATGTGTGTGTGTGTGTGTTTGCGTGTATGTACCACTAATGAAGACTGGGGTATGAGTATGTGTAATTACCGTAGGGGGAGGTAAAAATTGTCCGGTGTATTAAGCCATTGTGGGTGTCGAGTTGTATGGTTATGAATCATATGGAAGGATATCTTGAAAATAAAAAAAAATCTTTAAAAAAATTGAAAGATTACATTCTGAGACAGAGAAAACGATATATGGGAACCTGTACGGTGTGGCAGGGTGACCTTCGCCCATGCAAGCACAGACATGTCGAAATGCCTGACTCCTCCTCCCCCCTCCGCGGAGCGATACATGAAACTAGTACTGGCCTGCTGGAGTACAGTTGGCTGTGAGACGTCACGATGGATAGTGAAATAATCAGAAGCGCAATCGAGAGCGATAACGCCTGTTGGGTGAACCTCGCCGAGTATGTGAAAATGAAGCAGCACTGTCAGGAAAAGCACGAGGAATCGTGTAATGGCGATACGCACAGCATCACCTTCAAGGATCCATCCCAGCACGATCAGATGGGCACATTCTATCGCTGTGGACAATATTGTGATGTGTACCGTCAGCTAAAGGTGTAAGTAAAAATGCTTTCCAGGTGTACGTGTGAGAGATATACGTTGCTTAGGCTAAACATAGAAGATCTAAAAGAAAAGTATGTAATTTTTACAGAATACATGAAGGTGAAGGTGAAGGTGAAGACGTTCCCCCGTACCAGGATGTGGATCGTTCGAGCACACACCCCGTTGACGAGAAAGAAGGTGTCAAAGATCTAGTAGGCGAAGAAAAGTAAGTGCAAAGAAATAAAAGAAAAGAGAAGTAAGCTCTAAAACACATTAGAATCGTTCTCAGCAGTGAAAAAAACGTATTAATTTTTATTGTCTGCAGGAAACCGCAGAAGAAGAGAAGTAAGCCTAAGAAGAAAGCGATCGATCCTGCCCTGGATAACATTATAGTACTGATCTTCGAACCCAATACTGAAAAGATAAAGAAAGATGAAACCAAATAGTGTGTATATGCTCGACGAGATCTCCATCAGCCCAAAGCATAGTGTGAATATAGGACTGCATTACGAGCTCCCGTCCCTCTACATCATAGCGAACGACAAAAAGTTTGTATACATAACAAAAGAGGACTGGCCGATAATAGTGGTAAACATATCAGTGATTGAAACGTATCTAAAAGACGGTAAGCTCCCTGCTGGCTCATACAGTGACAACATTATATATGCATACAATATAATTGTTTATATGAATGAAGGTGAAATATCTTTCGTGAACACATATCTAAACAATAATGTTATAACAGTGGACTGTATCACAATAAGAGGACTGAAGAGACTATTTCCATACATTGAAAGTCATTGATACCAATTACACGATGTTCACAAAACCATGTGTTCATACTATGTTAGAGGTAGGAGTATCAGGAAAAAGGTCAAGGAGATGTATACCAGACTCAATAAAAAGCTCTTATAAATTTGTATTTCATTGTTTATTAATATAAAAACCACATCTATTCTTCCCCTAAATGATAGACTGAACAATGTGAGTTAGGGATTTGTAAGTGAATAATTTATCATGAATAATTAAACAAAATAGTAATGATTTGGAGGAAAGTTAGCTGATGCTTGAACTTCCAATCTGATGTTAACAGCTCCAGTCACAGTTTCTTCAGGTTGATGAGAACAGTCAATAACAAATAGTGGTGCGTATTTCAGAAAGTCACTTGTCCTCAAAAGAGGGTAATTTCTCTTTGCCGTAATAAGCGTATTGAAATTTAGAATACTGTTCATAGAGAGATGCAAATCTCGAATTTCCAAAATCCAAATTCATGTCATGGTAGGGATAACACTCGCTGTTGAGATAAAGTTTCAGATTGGTGATGTTGCAGTGATCAAAAAGAGAGCTGTCTTTAGCAAGATAATTCAATCTGTCTATTTGGGCACCGAAAATGACAAAACGAGGTTTCTCAAGTTTTGTTGTTGTTGCAACGTTCCAGGTGAAAGCTTTAGTCTGCGGTACAGCAGGTTGGGTGTGAAGGTCCAAGGTTCGAAAAGCCACATGTAGAGGTTGATCTGACTTGACGAGTTTAGGTTTCTCAACTCTCTCGGCGTCGGAAAGTCGAAGCACGGGCATCCTCCATTCGATCCTGGTTAGTTTAATAAGAGTTGGTTCGTTGTCCACGATACAGTTATTGGAATTTTTAGATCTAATGAGAACAAGTTCAAACTGGCTATTGAGTATGACCTCCTTGTGATCGTCTGCAAAACCCAGAAGCATCGAGAGAGGAACGATGGCATTGAAGTTTCCATTCGATGCGTTCACGATGTCTACCTCCTCACCGGGATAGGTCCAGCCAGCATTCTGTAACCGATTGGAGTCCAATGTATTGAGAGATGCGTAGTTGCGCATTGTCGAAGAAATACCGGGATTCCTGGTTCTGTCTATAGTAGTGCCATTCATATATAGCCGAATCTCATCAAAAAGAAACGCCATGGCGTTGTTGGTTAGCTTTGTCGAGGAGGTTCCACCATCGGGTTTAGCGAGATTTCCCTCTATGTATAGATAACTTCTGCTAGGAAGAGTGTATAAATCCTCAGCTTGACACGGTATCCTAATCTCATCATTCACATCAAGAGCTGATGTATTATAAGGCAGGAATATCCTCTTCCTCTTTACTAATCTTATCATAAAAAACTGGAACCCCTCTCACATCCAAAACATCCATTACAGAACCTTGAATCCCAAGCCCTCGAGGAACCTTCGATTAGATGATGTTAGCAGTTTGCGTGTCGAGGACGGTGTAGGTCTCAACCTCGAGAGAGGCTTTTTATTATAGCAAAATCTTCTAAAACTTATTCCCATTCCGTCCAATGTGTAGCCTCACGGTAATAACTTCGTTTCTGAAATCAAGTGGATCCCCGTTCTGGTCTACCACTCGAATGTCGAGATGATCAATGAGGTCTGTGTCAATGATGGGTAGGTATATAGGACTGGACGGTTCCTGTGATATGTGGTAACCCGGTTGAACTGAAGGGAAGAATTCGTACAGAGAATGTCCACTCTTACCGTTAATGAAGGAGCCAGTGGCCAGGCTACATTCGATGCGTATTATGCTAACCTTGAAGATGTTCACCAGTTCCTCAGACTCTGTCATTATACCCGGATTCACAATGCGTGCCCCGGTGAAACCGAGAAGGGAGCCGATCGATCTCTCTTGAACAAAATCGATAGCATAGGGACACTGAATCTCGGCCTTCATAGTATTATTGTTAGGACGTATAAAAAAGTCATCGCCAGCCTTTAGTCTATCCTTGAGCAAGTTGTTGATATCCTCCAGTTCATAAGTACCAGGTGGAATCACTATGGTTTCAAGTCTTTCATTGCGAATGTAGTGGAATAGGTTATTGCTCTCGTCAACATTTGGTATAGAGTAAAATGTTTCGAAATTAAATAGAGCAACCTCGTAAACACCATTAGGATCCAAATGGAGTGGTGGATTTAGAAAAGTAGAGAAGCTGGAATCAGAACCGCTCACAGTGATGGTGTAACTCATTTTGATCCCACAAACACCCCGACGAAAACGTTTTACAACAGAAACTGTAAGCATAAGTGTCCACAAATGACAGTATCGAAATCTTGATACCTGTTTATGTTATACATGAGTCTGACACCTGCGAGATAGGATTCAATCTCCTTTGGAGGCTTCAGATTGCCAAAACTATCAAAATAAAAAGCTAAATTTCCATCCTTGCGTATAGCAACCCAATGTGTTCCCGGATTGTGCGATTTATACAAATTAATGACAATACTTTCTGTATGGAGGTAGTTTGTCCAGCATATCAACACCCCTGAAATTAGGAATCTGTAGACGTCTAGCGTAAGTATCGATCTCTGTAGCATTTAAGGCTTTTTCCGGGATAAGTACAGGCCTTGCCCTGAGTTTTTTGGACGCAGATAGAGCCCCTTTCCTTTTCCCTTCTTCTTTCTGCGCTTAAGACCCTTACCGCCTGCTACAGTCTCCATCTGCCGATTGTGACAAATCATCTCCTTCAGCTGCTCCTCTGCAGCACGTTTCTTATTGACAGAGGTGGCGATCTGAGCAGCACCTCCGGCTAGGCTACCCGCTGCACCCCATGCAGCCAGCAATGGTATTAAGGGTAGGAACCCTCCCTTAGAGAGCGTGGGTATTATTCTCTTGCGGCGCTTATGCAAACCAGCACCCATGGCCAGTTTCCCCTTCATGATTGTGGTTACAAGTCGTGCAGCAAGCCTCTCACCAAAAGTAGAGTCAGCAGACTGTACACGCTTCCAAGCCTTCTCTACAAGAACCTTATCAGCAGAATGTCTCGAAGCCGCGTCCTTGTGCTGTGCGTAGGCGATGTCGTGGTCACGACAGGCAGAGTCCAAAGCGTTTATTGGAGGGTCTCCTCGTTGTAAGCGTTTCGTTCCAGGACCACAGTACCTATAACCGGGCAAATGAGCCTCAAACGGAAGATAATTTATTAAGGAATTAATTATTCCGGAACCCTTCTTGGATGACTTCCGAACACGTCTAGAACCCATCGTAGAATAAGAAATAAAAAGCAAAAATTTATATATTATAACCTTAGTCTCATGATCGAAGTAGTGAAGCAAAAGTGTTCGCTACCTATACAAGTTCTAGACTTCGATGATGATATTCGAGAAGGGTGGCACGGGCCACTCTTCCCGAGCAACATCAGAGCCCTCATACTGGGTAGCTCAAATGCCGGAAAAACCAATGTACTACTCAACCTGCTAATCCACGAGAATGGTCTAAGGTTTGAGAACCTTTACATCTACTCGAAATCGCTTCATCAGGCAAAATATCAATACCTGCTCAAAGTACTGAAAACCATACCTGACATAGGAGTATTCACGTTCGAGGACGGAGGAAAATTACTTCAAACATCTGAGGCCAAAGAAAATTCAATATTTGTATTCGACAATGTCATTCATGAGAAGCAGGGTAAAATAGCATCGTACTATAGTATGGGTAGGCATCGCAATGTTGATGCAGTATACCTAGCACAGTTATACGCAAAAGTACCCAAGCACTTAACAAGAGATAATGCGCATATGATTGTACTCTTCAGACAGGATAACCTCAACTTAAAGCATATATATGACGATTAAGTAAACACCGATATGACATATACAGAATTCAGGGAACTGTGTAAACAAGTGTGGGAGAGTGCTGATGAGTCGAACTCAAGACCATTTGTTGTCATAGTACCCGATTTTCCTTTGAATGAGGGACGTTACCGACATGGTTTTGACATCTTTATTAGACTGAATAAATAAGTAGCATCATTCATTCTCGTAATGTGTATCGACAGGTTCAGATCCAGGAGAAGTATCCCCTATATCATAAACCGAGATGGCTCGGGAAACTTTCAATTCAAGAATAAACGATTGTGTAATGTCCATGTTCCTGAAGAAAGCGATGATGCAACGACTAAGCGATATGTTGATACGATTACGTCTGACGTTGAGCATCGAATGCAAACGTTTGCGGAAAAGACTTCATATCAGCGTATGGGTGAATTTGAAGCTATGCTTAGGAACCACGTGCAAACCTCGCTCGATGCACAGTACGAGGGTCTAATGCAATATCTAAATAAATATGTCTTCAAACGTGATGCTGAAAACAACATTATTCTGGATACGACAAGAATGAAGGTAATTCTACCTCCGGTTCATGACCATGATGTAGCGAATAAAGAATATATAGATGCAAATACACCGCTTCACGATTCAGACGGGAACGTCTCCTTTCGAAAGAAAAGAATACGGGAAATAGCTGACCTGTAGATGATACTGAAGCGGCAACTAAGAAATATGTTAGACACTTTGTTGTAAAGAAGCAAAATGATGCACAGTTGGCAATAAACAGAAGCTTAGCTTCTATATCAGGAGATATCTCTGAAGTGGTGACCAAAAATCTGGATACCGTGGTAGAGCGACAGACTTCCCTGGATAAACACATAACCTCAACAATAGATAATGTCAATATTCTTAAATCACAAGTGCGTGTGATAAACGGACTAATAGACCAAATGAGAGGGCAGCTCATTCTTAGACTGCAAACTAAACCTTACCGGGGTAGCTCACAAAGATACACGTTAACGTCAGGGCTTGAATACTACAAATCGCCTATAAACGGGGACTTAATTGAATGCAAAGTGATCTCACCGCATCCACATACAAAAACAGATACAGTGTTTGCGATAAATGATAAAATTATTGAACAGTATCCGTTGCCCATTATGACAGGCGATAAAATAAACTTCGCTGCTCCAGATACACGTGCAAAGGATGGACATGTCTTAAGTATTGAATTAAAAATATCCTATAAATTGATAGCATCGGTTTAGCTACTACTTTAGTTTAACATGGATGCTGAAGGTATAAGACTCAAACAATCCATCGCTCGTCACAGTAAGGCGATAAGGAAAAAGTTGCGCTCCCTGAAGGGTCTCCAGTTCGAGACCCGACGTGTAATGTCTGAGGTGCTGCAACCCGTAACTACTCCTCTAAAGGATATAATCAAGAACCAGGAGAAGCGAAAACCTCTCGATCACGAAGAGGAAGAAGAAGATGAAGAAGACGAAGAATCGAGCAGCCTTTCCACCTATCAGCAGAAGATTCGTAAAGTGAGTTCCAGCGATATGGACAGCACCTATGGTGTGCGCCATGAAGATGGTGATTATATGCTGGGCAACAAAAGGATTATATTTTCAGATAACAAAATTCAGGTACGAGAAGAGAGTTATGCAGCTAGTCCGGGATTATACGAATTACTATTCAAAAGAATACCTGAAAGTTCATCATATACCGAAGACGATCTCGATACTTACTCACAGATTTTGAATAAAACTAGTTCACAGGCAGGGCTACAACATAAGTGGTCGACTGAGATCAAGCAGAGGATTTAAGTATAAACATATAATACGTGATCTAGTTAGCGGTAAGACAGGCTCGGTTATCGTGTGGAAGGAACATATACCAAATAGAATGTTGGATTGTGTATATTGGTCTGACCGTAACATTTTGATTAGTGGACTGAAATTACTTATTGCATCTAGGGAGGCTGGCAACTTGAACCATTCACAGGAAATTCAAGAGATCATTACAGAATTGAAACAGTCGAAAATAATAGCATGATAAGACGAAACATCGCTGCCGAATTGCATTCACCAGCCAGAAGAAGATTCCTTCGCAGAAAAATAATCAGTAAAGGTCTTAATGACTTATTACAAATAGATCTTATCGAAATGATTCCGTAGGCAAAAGTGAATAGAAACTATAAATACATTCTCATTGCAATTAATTTTTAATCAAAAATGGCCTATGCAAGACCTCTGAAAGATAAGACTGAAGTTAATGTTACAACAGCAATGAGTGACATATTATCTGAACTGGATTCATTGCCAAAGAATATTCAATCCGATAATGGCAAGGAATTTTATAACCGTCATTTCCGTCAATTAATGACTAGACAAGGAATTAATCATTATAGCACGTTCAGTACCATCAAGGCAGCTGGCGTTGAGCGCTTAATCCGAACACTTAAAGGAATGTTTCATAGAGAATTTCTGTCTCGAAGTTCATATAAATGGTTGGATCTCTTACCTGACATCATTAACACCTACAATAATACTTACCATTCGACAATTCGCATGCGACCCCGTGACGTCACCAACAATGATCTCCTGCTCACAGTGTTTCGACGTGGTGGATTCCGAAAGGAGAAGAGAAACCCTAGAAAATTCCTTGTCGAGGATGTTGTGAGAATTTCTAGGCATAAGGGAGTGTTTGGTAAAGGGTATACGCCCAATTGGAGCACTGAAATATTTCATATTGTCAAAGTGAAGAACACTGACCCACCCACGTATCATCTACGGGACACTGAAGGAGTGGAAATACAAGGGGGGTTCTACGGTCATGAATTGTTGAAAACTCGATACCCTGACACCTATCTGGTTGAAAAGGTGTTACGTCGAGGTGGGAACAGGATACTCGTTAAATGGTTAGGCTTTCCTAAGACCCAATGGATAGAAGAAGATGCTGTGGTGTAAACAGAGACTAAAGCTAACAAAACAAAAGAAAATGAAGGATTTCTAGGATATGTGATGGATGTGCAGTGTACTATTGTTTATTGAAAAAAAAAAGAAACACAAGATTTCCCCTCAATATTAATGTTTTATTTTGTTCTCTTTTCCTTCACCAAAAAAAAGTACCGTATTATTTTTTGTTTTTTCCTACACCTGAATTTTCACAAAAAGTAAAATAGCTACAAGGTTACATTAAAAAATACATGTTTTTTTCATCTTATCCTACTTGCATAATCAAAAAACGTCAGGAAATGTATTTGTCTGTAAACAGCAAGGCTCAGTATAAGCTTCCCTAAATGAATGTTCTATTTTTTCTTTTTCCCCTCACAAAAAAGTGTTGCATTATTCTTTTTTTGTCATCCCTACATCTCAATTTTAACAAAAAAGAATAACATAGATACAACATTTGATTAAAAAATACACTGTGTTTTGTTTTTCATCTTACAAGGTTGGTTTTTTTTCCCTACTCCTCAATTTTCAGGAAAAAGTAAAATAGCTACAAGATTTCATTTAAAAAAATACATTTTGTTTTTCATCTTATCCTACTTGCATAATCTAAACATCAGGAAATGTATTTGTCTGCAAACAGCGAGGCTCAGCATAAGCTTTCCATAAATGACTGTACTATTTTTTCTTTTTCCCTTCACAGAAAAGTTATGAATTATTTTCATCTTTCCTACATCTCAATTTGAACAAAAACTACCATAGATACAAGATTTCATTAACAAATACATTTTGTGTTTTGTTTTTCGTCTTACAAGGAGACAAAAGAAATTTATTTTTAATTCTTATTCTACTTACGTAGTCCAAAGTCTGATATGTATTTGTCTGCAAATAGCAAGACTCAGTATAAGATAAAAAATAAACATTAATTTTTTTTAAAAACGTTAGTTACACAGACAAAAGTGTTAAAATGTGCTTGTTTACTCAGTCATGCTCAGAGGTAACAGAATGTGTATCAATAGAATAATGATTCCAAGCTAAAGTTAAATCACGTTGTTTAAGCATATAACGCTTGGTGTCAATTCCCCTTAGTGCAAGTTTATTCATTTCAATTGTGTGGACATCATGTTTATAACTTTTGAAAGTTATCTGCTTTGTGTAACAAGCTGCATTCATATCATTCAGACACGATAAATAATCTTCAAACGCTATTGACCGTATTGCTGTCTTTGTTACGCCTTTGGCCTTCTTAATAACTTGTCCATCATAACGAAAGGCGTATAATTTTGATCGTAGTCCTGCATATTCAGTCATTACCTTGCCAGAGACTTCATCTTTAAACAGTCCCAATACTTTCTTGTTTACCAAAGGTATTGCATATACGTTGTCAGAAGGATAATTTGACGTGTCGAAATAGTGTATGTGACTTTTGATAAATTCATAAATATCAGTACTGGTTTCAAACAAAAAGGCGTCCGTATCCATATAATTTAAAGTTAAATAATTTAAGTTCTTTTTCAAAGCATTGTAATAAAAGTCATACATATGATATTTAGATAAATCGAGAATTTTTTGACCAATGTATATGGGTTTACACATAAGAATTTCATCTCTTATCATTTCTATACCAACCAGGCTTTCACTAAAAATTATGTATCTATGAAATGTTTTACGCGATATAAGTTTTCGGGCTTGTTTCTAACTCGTAACTAGACGAAAGTCCTTATAAGAACGAACATTCTCGATAAATTTGCCATAGACACAATTGCTAAACTTCTTCCATAAATTTTGCCCAAACTTCGACTTTTCGTCAGCGCGTTTCTTAGCGTTCAGGTCAATATATTTTTTCAACCAGAGAGATTGTTTGAAACATACAACTCTATGTATGCGTTTCAAATTCATTCCTAATTGAACACATTGTTGCAAACTGAGGTAATGTAACACATATTTATGTTTATCTGACAGTGTGGCAAGTAATTTTTTGAATTTATCATTTGGCGGTACCTCACTCTTTGGTCACAGTGGAAGGTCATTATGAACGTCATGGATCTCTTTAGGGTATTCGAGGTCAACTTCCAATACGTATCCATATTCAGCATCTGCCGGTATGTTTAAGGAATCGGTATCATTAATTTGATCTTTAGTTCACCATTTAAGTTCTCCATAAGGTAGGGCACAATTAAACATTATGGAGGCGTACAATCCATTTGCGTCTATGTATGATAGATATTTAGGAGGCAAAGATTCATTATAATTGCTCATGTACTTGTTATTTGCCTTAGAATAACGTTTTGTGACAGTGTATAAGCCACCTCTAATTCCCGATTCAAAAAACTCTAGCATTTCCTTGTCAGTGATAAGCGATATTTCAACATCACATGTCTTCAACATAGCATCAAAGGCTAAGCCAGGAATTGTGTAATAGTGCAGAGGATCCAGTTTATATAAATTTAGACATAACTCTCTTTGTTATCTGCTAATAACAGTGTGTCAGTCTTGAGATATAAATCACTATATTCTCCTAAATTTTGTATCTTAAATTCTCTCCAAACTGTTAGGGGATGCGCATATTCCTCTTGTGTTATATTATTAAAATGTGTAATATCAGGCAGTGATGTTTCATTCAATTTTTGCAAGCAATCTAAGTACGTGTAGGGGAATACGCCCTTTCGTGTAACCAATTCACGTTCCATAGGATTTTCATATGCCGAATTTGTAATTTTGAAGTCCTCTGGATTTAGCATATCTGCTAAGTTACTCAGTTTATCATCTAAGAATCTATAACTGTCCAGAAATCTGAAATATATACTTTTCCCATTGGAAGTGTATCTCTTACTGAAAGAGAGGTAGTTTTCGGACGTCTGTGGGATGCATGTCACAGCTTCTGTGTCGTAGGCCAAATGTTTCACTAGAAAATGTGCATCATATTTTGATAGACAATGGAAAATGATTGGTATAAAATTCGGAACTTTTCTGTTTAAATTACATGACATGTGCGTAGAACCAAGGTACTTTGAAGTCACGTGGTCGTGGTCTCTGCATTTGACCGTATCCGATTTAAAATCACGATTGCAAAGGTAGCATTTTGT
The DNA here is from genome assembly GCA_030765045.1 of Tenodera sinensis. NCBI lineage: Eukaryota > Metazoa > Arthropoda > Insecta > Mantodea > Mantidae > Tenodera > Tenodera sinensis. The sequence continues at coordinate 1,000,941 of JAUKNM010000021.1, forward strand.
GGAATTTCTGAAATTTATTTCGTCTTCATCTGTCATAATTAACTCCTTCTTCTGTGAATATATGTCAATTATGTCATCTGCAATTAATTGTAGTTACTTAAAAAAATCTTCAATAGCAGTATCACCTCTAAACAATTTAAATTTTGACAAAGTGTCATCGTAATGGCAAACTAATTTTAAAGCCATTGAATAGACCTTATGCATCTGAACAGACCTGGTCCAGCTGTCATCATCAGATGGTTGACACGAGGACACTTTATGGAGTACAGTTTCTATATCAGCGTATATTACAAATGGAACTGGTGTACATTTCAAATAAGCATTAAATTTCACTTTATCATTCGTACCTATGTCGGGCATAGTTATAACTTGAACCTTCATACGGTTAACCTTATGTTTTGCTAAAATTGAGTTACTCGAAAAATGTCTCAAACAGTTTTCACACATGATTAATTTATGTGAATGTCTGGATATTTGTTTCGATAACAGACGTGATAGATAGGTTATTAAACAATAGTGTGCTTTGAATTCATTACCGATCCTTAACAGATTCACATGATTTTGTTTTTGTTCACTTGTTTGGTATAACAAAATGATTGAATGATGCTGTATGCCATACACATTAATCGATATCGTATCATTTTGTTTTTCAAAGATTTCAATTTCATCAAAGGATACAGGAAATGATATTCCACTGAAATCAAATTCTTTAAGCATATCATACCGAGTATAAGACGTCACTTTATTACGATTATTTTTTACAGGATATTTGGAAGCGAGTAAACAGTACCCAAAGCATTTATCATCTGTATTCTTGATAATTATTACTGCATGTTTACGTGTAATAAATTCCGGTAGTTCGATATAGCACCCTGCATTTAGAGAATCATATTGACATGCACTTACAGTTAGAGAGTTTATCTGGTATAGAGATTTGGAACTGCTTTTTGACTCAAATGTTTCGATACTTGAAAGAATGGGTTCTTTAAGTTTACTCTCATACCAATTGTTGACATCTGTACTTTTTAGAATAGCTTCCATTTTACTATTAAAGTTGAAAGTTTCTATTTTTTCATTATCAGGAGTCATAATTATATATTGACATACTAACGTTCCGCATAACTTCATTCCCGATACATAACGCCCCAGACTGGTTTCAATTTCATTGCTCACCAGGGCTTTACATTCATCTAGAAATATCTGAGGGTCTATTATGCCCAAGCTATTTTCAATTTGACATGTGTATATTCGATTTCTAAATGCAGATTCTATATATTGATACATCTTAATTCTGTTTTCCTCTTTGCACTCACCGATGACAACGACGGCTTGCTTATTTTAGATGGCTTTGCTTCACTGCTTTCATAAGACGCACCTCTCTTGAGACCAGCAATCGTATTATCTTCATTTACTGTGCTACGGAGATTTGGTGTTCCGGTTTGTGCGTTGACCGTCTGCATGACATTGTCTGTAATAATAATAATAATAATAATAATAATAATAATAATAATAATAATAATAATAATAATAATAATAATAATAATAATAATAATAATAATAATAATAATAATAATAATAATGATGATGATGATGATGATGATGATGATGATGATGATGATAATGATAGTGATAGTGATAGTGATAGTGATAGTGATAGTGATAGTGATAGTGATAGTGATAGTGATAGTGATAGTGATGACGATGACGATGACGATGACGATGACGATGACGATGACGATGACGATGACGATGACGATGACGATGACGATGACGATGACAATAATAATAATAATAATAATAATAATAATAATAATAATAATAATAATAATAATAATAATAATAATAATAATAATAATAATAATAATAATAATAATAATAATAATAATAATAATAATAATAATAATAATAATAATAATAATAATAATAATAATAATAATAATAATAATAATAATAATAATAATAATAATAATAATAATAATAATAATAATAATAATAATAATAATAATAATGATGATGATGATGATGATAAACTAGTACTAGTTCTCTAATTTATATTAATAGCATGAGTTCTACATGCTGAATTAAAGGTTTGATTGATCAGAGAAATGTAGAGCTATTTTAAATAGATATTCATTTTTACTTGGGATCCTGTGTTAAATACTTGATTTGAATAAGAATCTTTTGTTTGAATTGCTTCAGTACTTATTCTAATAATCGATAAATGATTTTTTCCTACCTTCAATTTTGGACGATTCTGCATTGAGCACGCTCGTATCTGTGTTTACTGCACTGTCTGAAATTATACGATCTGGCATTAGTTTTATTGTAACAAATAAGTTAATGGCTTTTTTTTATATACCTAGTAAGAGTGTGATTTACCTTTGCTTTTAAAAAAGAAATCCGATGCCGCTTATAACCGCTTGTCAAAGCCTCTTCTCCCAAATATATCAGTTGATATACACCCGTGTTGATAGCTGACTTCTGAGCTTCCGTCATGTCTTTAAACCGTTCGGGGAGAAAGACTTGGAATTCTCCAAGCTGTACGATGACTCGTTCCCCGAATCTTGTAGTTACTGTCTTCAGATGCGTGATTTTAAATTGAACATTTTTCTCCAAATCACGGATTTTGCGTGTAGGTACAAGTGCGGGACCTTCCGACATCTTATTCAATTGGTCCACCAATTGATCTGAAAATAATATATACCAGAGCGCTTTTAATTTTCCTGTTTCAACCTGTCTGTGCGTGTCTTAACTTGCATGTACTCTTGTCTTGTGTGGAAGAGGGGGACTTACATAGCATTTTGTATTCTAAAAATTCATAATAATAAAATGCTGTGAAATATGCTGGAGATGTAATTCTTGTAAAGATAATCAATTTTTTCTTTACATATCACATATTGAAAAAACGGTTTCCTTGTAAAATTATCTAATGTCTTATGTAATCATGTGTTTAAACACTGTGTCACTAATTAGATGATTTCTACTTAAACATTTGTGGAAAAAAATTGCAAAAATAACTCCATCACATTTTTTTCTTCTACCCTGCAAGATTTTATAAGTAGTTTCAAATGCATGACTAGTTCTTGAAAGAAATACACATATGCAATACACTTCCTGTCCTAAGAGTAATTGGTGTTCTAAATAAATTGTTTAAGTTGTGTATGACTTATTCTCTACATGAATGTTGACTCACTTACCTGACATGGCTTTTTGCGTGTTCACCTCTGGATGTCCACTATCACAATTTTAATTTTACTGCTTCACTTTATATGTATCTGCAGACACGTTCAGTCATAACCCCCACCCTCCCCTCACCCAACAAAAACTTGGAGTAGAAGTACATAGCTTCACTCTTAAAATGTTAAAGCATACCGAGCCCTGCTGTTTACACACAAAGTTACATTTTCTGACGTTCTGATTACTAAGACTAAAATTCTAAAGACATCGGTTTATAAGACCAGTTTTTGAACAATTCATCTTTGTAGAGGAGGGAATAGTTTATCTTTCAATTGGACGGTTATGTAAAATGCGTACGCAGCTATAAGTTCATTGGATCTTAATACTTAACTTTCTTTTTCATGTTTCATAAGGAAGGGGGTACGTATTTTGTAACAAATGTTTTCCCCTACTCTATAAAAAATCTAAAGACGTGTTTTATATTTATTTTCTTTTTTGGAAAGTATGAGATAACAGTGTAGTTCCATTTTCAATGACCAGCGGGTCTTATTAACACACATATACGAAATGTCTTCTGAATAACAATATTCAAACACCTGCTTCGTTTACGGAAGCAGAGGTTCCCATCATACTATAACCAGTGTGTCTTATTGACTCACATATTCATAAACGTTTTCTGAATACAATTATTCGAACACCTGCTTCATTTACGACTTTGTGAGAGAGTGTGTATGGTGTACATTAAACCTTTTAAGGATAATTTATTCATTATATATTCCTTCTCATCATTTTCTCTTTTGGAAAGGTTAATCTATGAATTTCAAGTATGTGAAGCATACAGTGACCATAGGGTCTTATTAACCACACATATACGAAACGCTTTCTGAATACCATTATCGGGACACCTGCTTCGTTTACGATTTTGTAATTGAAGGGTGTGGGCACCCATTAAACCCTTTAGGGGTAATTTATTCATTCTCTTTTCATGCTGTATACACCGGCACAGGGATATGTAAATTTATTTCAAACATTCTGAATATTTCTTGTGAACTCCGAGGCTTTCAGATCATCACTTTTTTTTATTATCTGCACCTCGGTGTTACCTTCCACTCATACTTGCTATGCATATACTTAACACACATTCTATTAACTTCTAGCACACCTGTACTCTCGTGAAAGTTTTTAATTTTGTTTATGGGATTCTATCCTATGGACTACCGCGTGCTATGCATATATTTAAGATACGATCTATCATCGCCTCTCACAACGAATATACTCTTAATTCATTTGTCTTTTCTTTTTTCGGTTTTCAGCTTGTCCCATTTTTTCAGTAGCGGTCAACGCAACGGCTTACTGTGCAGGGAAATTCTTACCTCCTCCTACGGTAATTGCACATACGCATAGGCGCTGTCTTCATTAGTGGTACATACATGCGCGCGCACACGCACACACACACACACACACAACCCTCCTCCCAGCCTAGCATGCATTGCACTATCATCATAAACACATACACACATACACTTACACTTACACATACACACGCCCACACATCCAGGGGGGGGTTGGGATAGGATGGGGTTCTCTTTCCCTACTACAGTCCCCCCCATCCATATATCCTTCAAACGGAATGCCGTTTCAACCACTTTTCTCTCTCTGTCTCTCCCATATGCTCATATAGACTTTCTAATACCGCTGAATCGGTGGCCGTTTCAACAATATGCCCCATGCGGGGGTGCCGTTGAATAGGGCAATTATAAGCCTTGAATCGGCCAATTATAATTGGGGCAATTAAAACCGTTGAATCGGCCATTTATAACTACTGGCGACATTGTTACTTTGTTATTTTAGCATTATACAAGCAACGTAATAATGTAAAAACTAAAAAATGCTGTTAACGTTTTGAGTTAAAGCTGTAAGGAGTCATTTTCAATCGCTTTCGAGAAGAGACAAACCTCCCTAAGATATAACATATGATTAGAATTTTGCAAAACAAAATATTTTTGTCAAGTATCAGCAGGGGTATCAAGTTCTAGTAGGATCTTTCACTATCTTTATTCAAGAGCAATTCATAAAGATTAAAAAATATGAGTCTAGGAATCGTAAAAGTATACTATCTGAGTTATGTGTGCCTTGCAATAAGACTGCGAACGAATGTAATCTGATGAAAAGAAAGAAAATAAAATTTCAAATTTAGACGTTACTTGCTGAAATACCCTGGGCTGTCCGCGGTTTTGACAATTTGTACTTAAACGTTTAGATTTACATTGAATACTATAAAGAATCCAAAATAAACAAAGTAGATAAATAAAAAACACGGGGAAAACGTTATGCAAACAACCGTAAATGTCAGTAAGAAAAGTGAGTACAGAAAGCTGTATGAATGTAAAAACCGTAAGAGATAGGTCAAATCTTCATACACTAATGACTAAATCTTCACTCAGTAGATGTCGGTAAAACAAAAGCTATGCCCAAATGCATTTTTCCGGAGTGGACCATTCCAGAAATTAGCTTGAAAGAAAAGAAAAAGTGGGCTCTCTGGATCTAGTATAGGATACTATATACGAGGGTACATAATTTTATGTATTCTCCAGATCGGGAAAAGTGGTGTTTTATGAAAATAAAATTTGAATTTTATGTTACCAGCTGAAATATCCTGTGCTGTTCGTGGTTTTGACAATTTTGCACATAGACTTTAGATTACATAGAATACCATAAAGAATCCAAAATAAGCAAAATAGATAAATAAAACACCGAGAAAACATTATGGTGCAGGAAAAAACTATGTAGAGAAAGCTGTGTGAATGTAAAAAAAAAAACCCGCAAGAGGTAGACCAAATCTTACTGCGCAAAAAATGTAGATCTCGATAAAACACAGAGTTTAGGTTAAAATAAATGTTTTTAGAGTGAAACATTTCCATGATATTCGGTGCTTAAGCGTTCGTTAAATGTAACACCTTGTACCTACAGGGAAATATAACAATAAGATAACTTCAGCAAATGTTTATATCTCAAGTAACACGAAGAAGATAAACAAATAAGAGTTTGTTGAACCATTCGCCTGTAGAGCTCGCTAGCATACAGAGCACAAGTGTAGCTTCCTCTAGTGGGGATCAGGTAAAATACCTTTATCAGCCTGGGTCACCCTGCACATACCAACGTCAGTCAGTGTTGCCAAGGCGTGGGATTTGTCCCATATTGTGGGACATTTTGACAAATATTTTTCAGGAAGAGACAAAGGGACTTTTCTGAGAAAACTGAGATGAATATGGGACATTTAATAATTGTTGCCTATAACATAGTGGAGTAATGGTTATGGTGCACACAACAGCAAAGATAAACATTTCACGGAAGTCGAATACACAACACACGCAAACTGTCATTTGTGCAACCAGCAATCAGCACTCTCACTAAGGGCGCAGTAGGTTTGCTTACACAACAGTAATAACCATGCACTATTACCTGTCTTAGGTGAGATTCGCGTATGTGTTTGGGGAGTAATGTTTCCATAAAAGGAAAGCTGTATCTACGGATAGGAGGTGCAAGTACTTCAATAACATGAGTCCTGATTTTACATTATTTGTACCAAATCTAGTATTGCAAGGGCGATTGTAAATATTTTAGTTGTACAAGTACACCCTAATCTCCCTTACTAATTTATCGGCCTGTATGTGGGGTGTTTTTCTTCTTTTTTAAGCTATCAATAACATATTTTTCTTAACGTGGGACACTTTATACAGAAAAGGGATGTTCTAAGTACTCGTTTGGGACTTCTGAGCTTCAGACGTTGGCACCATTGACGTCAGTCCGGTGGAGGTATGTCTATGAGGAGGGTCATCACACCCGCCTGGATTGTGATGTACGCGAGTTAACTTATTTCTTTTTCTCCTTTCTTTTTGCTTCTTTCTTTCTCTCCTGCTTGTTTCCTTCTTTCCTCTTAGGATGCATCTGCATGGTGATACTGCGGTTGTATTACTTAATACATGTTATTTTGTATTACATAATTGTTTCTCATTGACGCAGAATTAGTCAGTCTGGGTGGCTCAGTTGGTTAGACGCTGGTTTACTGATCCCTAGGACGCGGGTTCAAACCCGGCCCAGGCCGATGGTTTTTAAGACGCTGATGTGATCCTGGCAATTGACAGCGTCGCTAAACAACAAAATATTCTATTTTTTTACTGTATTCCCATTTCCCATTTGCACCTATAAGGAAATAATAAGCACGGGATGCATCCTGTGGCCCAATGCAGTAGCGACAATGGGAAAGTCCGATATTGTCCCTCCCTCACAAATTAACGAATCTCAAGTTGTGAGATCTTAGCATCACCTACGTTAAGAGGCATGTTCCGAAAAATAAATTGCATGTGAGAACATGGCACCCCTCACATATCTTTTTGCTTAGCACTAAAGGGCGGGATGCGAACAGCGACCCCGTCACATAATTTCACTGGTAAACATTTTTTGACCACACATTCTTTCGCCGAGCAAGTGTCAGCGTAAGAAGCCAAAAATTAGATTGCTATGCATTTTTCTAACGGCGAGGGCCTACCGAGCCTAGCTAACAATATCAGAGGTTTTCAAAGATGTCAAGTAATTTTGCTAGATAGCCTCCTAAGGGGAAAAGATTGAGGATATTTCTAACCTCGGTGTCTTCAGGGGGAGGAGAAAATCACATTTTGTTTTCAAGCGCTTCATTATTTTCACAGAGTTGACATTCTAACCGTCACACAATTTTTTCAAACGTCCTAAATATATCAGTTTTACAAACGATCCATTAAGATGACCATCTTTTCATCCTCACTTGCGGGGGGGGGGGGGTTACAAAACACCACCCACACTGACCTTGAGAAATGGTGACAGGGACCGTGAGAGGGGTGGGGGAGGGAGGGTGATTAATTACCCTTCCTTTCACATGCTAATGTATTTGGAATGTACTATACCCCTTCCATTTTTAATGGTAATGAGATGGTAGTTTGTTTGAAAGGAACAATATAATGCTACTTAACTTATATATTTCAACGAGCAATACTTGTATTTTATTTATACATACATGCAGGCAGGCAGGCAGGCAGGCAGGCGGGCGGGCGGACGGACATATATTCTGTGCAACTTGGAAACGGCTCTAACTATTTCGATCAAATTTTGTATTCAGATAGGGTTTTGCTTTTTAAGTTTATCTATTAAGGTGTAATTCCTGAAAAAACACGATTTTACATAAAAAGTAACATTTTTATTCCCGCTTACACAGAGCAACTGAACCTTATTTTGGCTTTTTCTTCTCTTTTACAAACAACTTCAACAAATGAAGTAGCGTTTTGAAGTCCTCTTCCAGGGCTATCAAAATACAGTAAGAAAGTTGACCTAGCTATATTAGTTTATGTGTTACAGCTCGTCCCCTCTATATATTTGAAATAGAAATACAACGTATTACATTCACGTATTACGTTTCTCTACTCACTTTTGTTTTACGTAACAATTCACATGTTATTCTCTATAGGTCATCAACTTTATACACACCAACGCCAATATTGTATGTTGAAGAGTCAGTAAACTGCAAAACCTGTTGACCAATCGCCATGAAAATAGGCACCTCTGAGTGTTTTTATCTCGGAGAAGATTTTTATGCAATCGATTTTACCATGAAACGTATTACGTTCACATAGTTTTCTCTACTCCATTTTATTTTACGTAACACACTACACCCTCTTCTACAAACAATCCATACATTTTTCCATACAGTTGAAATTGTAACGGAGTAATTTGGTGGAAGGCATGAAGAGTCGTTGGAAGAGCCAAAAGGTAGGGGTTGCCGGCTTAAAGATGGATCAGCCGGGTGAGTGACGTCAGAGACAAAAGCTGGTTGACCGGGTGAATTATTCTATGAGCAGTGTGTCATCGAGTCGACCGTCAGTTGTGCCCTGGAGTGGATTGGTCCTGAGCAGCAAGGAGTCGAACAGGGGACTATAGCAAGTTGGTTAGACGGCGTAGAGCCGTTCGTGAACCTAGCCAGACGTGTAAGCTTTACTCTGCAAGTCGCATATTAATCAACATTGTTAATGTGGTTCCTTTTGGGAATTGTGCTGCATGGACTTCTGAGTGAAATTCGCAAGTTGATTCCTAATAAGCGTTGGTACTCGTGTGGAAAGGAGAATTGCTTGAGTGGCCATGAAACCAGAGATGTCAGCTGTGCATTGACTACTAGGGCGTGGACCTTCCAGGCTAGGAGTTTGCCGTCCACCATGTGGCTTCGAGTTGCAACATAGGGAGAGTACCAAGTTAAATTTAATAGTAGCTCTTTGTGGAAGTAGGGAAAGGCTAAAGGAACGGTTAACTATCGGGGTGGCACGTTATGAGGTACCTTTCATCATTAAACTGGGGAGCAACTTGGTAAGGTGAAGTGCTTGTGTAGAGATCGTAACAGACGTTAAGGAAGATTTTTACATGAGGAAGGGGTGCTTGTTTGGTGATAACAGTTGAGGGCGAGGACAGAATTGCAGTGCCCGATTATAGAAATCAAGGTTTTCCTGTTAGATTGCAGTTTCTTGATCTGTCTGTTTTAATTTGAAAGTTAAAGGTTTTATTGTGTTCTTTAATGTTTTCATATTTATATTTTACATTGTTTATTTTATAATAAATGTTATGTTGTATTTCTTAGTGTTACTTGTTACTATCCTGTCTGTCTCCTGTCTCGGAAGAAATTGTTAGTAGAGGAGAAGATTAAGTAACACAAATCATAAGGTCACCTAAGTTTAGGGTAAGGTAGTAGGTGAAAGTAAAGCCCAAAATGAGGCATAACAAAATATAAGTGCAACGTATAACATTCACAGGGCCTTTCAACTCACTCTTCTTTTACAAAACACAATCACATTTCTTTCACTGCTCCCTCTTCGACGAACAATTCATACTATGTTCTATATAATTGAAACAGAAATACGTGTTACATTCACACGGCTTTATCAACTAGCTCTTCTTCCTGTAGTATGTGTTGTTCAACAGTGCTTTTGTTTAGTGTCGTTCCGGTGTTTTATTAAAAAATAAAGAAGTAGTTAAAAAGTGAAGTTGGCACAATTGGTGTCAGGAGTGCGACGAAAACCATAATATGAAACAGTTGATGCAACAAATGTTAGCCAAGATGGATGTAATGGGAAATGAAATTAATTCCGGAATGCGGCAGAGGAAACAAATATGAAAGCCGAATTGAAAAGTGTAAGCTACGGAATGGAAAATACGGAAACAGAAATGGACAAAATAGAAATAAAATGGAAGCCAAATTGAAAAATGTAAACTCCGAATATGAAGATAGAGCTATGGGAGAATACTAACGAGCGACTGTCCAGGGTTAAGGACGTCATGGAAGAACTCGACGGAAAGATGAAGTACCTGGGCCAACGTGTTGACGCCCTCGAAGAAAGTCGACCGCAGCACCAAAGAACTGCACTCCATAATGGAACAAATACTCGACGAAAACCTCAAACTAGGTGGATATCTAAAGGGAGGCCGATGTTCAGCAGTTTTACGGCTGAAATGATGGTGCCTATGAAATATTTATGTGTCTCTATACATCTTGTATCTCGGAAATGACTCTTAACAATTGCGATAAAGAAATTTATTTAGTTAACGTTTTGCTTTTCAAGTTTATCTAAAGAAGTATCTTCTCCCAAAGAACACGATTCACAAAAGGGGGGGGGGGGGTTATAATGCCGAGCGAAGCTCGGTCGCCCAGGTACTAATTAAAATATTACTAATAGTAAAATATTACGTAATGCATGTCAGCTGATAACAAAGACTGGATTTAGCACAGCTTCAGAGGACATTTAGTTCTGCCTCGCATGAAACTCCAATTGGTTGCCATGGTACCGAAATGGGTATTTTTAGTCGTTCATTGTGTCCAATGATAAAGCATCAAAATAACCGTGGAATTACGTAGGAAATAAATACTAACATTACAGAGGAAATAATAAGAACATATATTATGTTTCCATTGGGAATTCAAATCGATTTGAGCCCTCATTCCAGACTGAATACTGGGTGGAAACACGGGTTCAGATCGAACTGAGTCCCTGGATCCGATCCTCTCAGAAATGGGATCGGATCGAAATTTTGTTGCATGGAAACACCCACCGGTTTCAAATCGATTTGAATACGCCAAAGAAGCTTAACTCAATTGTAATGCGCTGCACGATCGTCAGTTTGCTTTCCTAACGAGAGTAGTGTAATAAAACACAACAATAAAGCCCCTTTTATTGTTTCTATGATTTCACAGTACCGGGTGGAAGGGAACTTATAACATTGCTCCCAATATGTGCTTCATAAAAGCATTACAAACACAAAAGTCTGATGGCATTTTGTTCTTTGATCAGCTGTTTTCGAAAAAATAAATGGTTTTTGTTCCAAATTGGATGCGTAATTCCACAAGAATGTATGAAGATAATAGTTTGTTACCTGTTAGATGCGTAGAGTAACTTATTTAACATTGTTTCGGTAGTAATTATGGGATATCACAAAGGGTTTCGAAATAATCACTTAAAAGAATTGAAGGAATGCTCCGAGCAGCTTTTTCAGACGTGAAGTAACTCGTCAACGTTGTGTTGAGGTTGGTCGGGGAATTGAACCGGTTTCTGGATGTAAACAGGTCGGCCGTGGTCTATTGATTCGGGAGCTAGCGATTTTGATTGGTATACACTCGCACAGCAAACACGGCATGGTATTTGTTTACGTTCACGAGACACCACGCTGCGGTTGTTGTTTATGTACTGGCCTAGTGAAAGTGACACACACAATCTGCAGTGTTGCCAGCTTGTTTTCGACAAAACTAAAATATCTCTGTAGGAAATGGTCAGAGACAAAACGTAAGATACAAAATGTGTTCCAAATAGCGAAATATGCTGCTAGTTTAAATTAATCTAATGACGTATCTTCTACCCTGTATAATTCTTCTCAAAAACGCTCATTAACCCTACTTAAAATACGCAGAAAACATACCTTTTTACAGGTTTGCCAACACAAACCAAGTGACCAACATAAAAGCTTGAATTATTTATGTTTGAACCTTGCGTATGCAAATCGATCTCATTCCGGAATGAAATCAACATGGGATTGCACTCGAATCGATTTCAATTCCCCATAGAAACGTAGTAATTGATTAGGACGAGAACACTTATTAGAATAAAGCAATTGAATAAAGGAATACAAATATCTGGTAGCTCAAAAAGAAAAGTCACAAATAAAATTAAATGGATTACTCAATGATACCACCAATTTCAATTTGATTCTTTGAAATTTTCATATAGAATTTAGGAAGTTTTTAATGTGTATCAAAAGTCACATGTTCAAATTGGTTCCAAGGATGTTCATAATTTTGTTAATTATTTACTGCTTTAAAATAATGCTCCATACAATGTAATTATGTTTAAAAATAATATTTCATAATTTCACTCTTTGATAGCATATTAATGAGTTATGTTACTTTACTAGTTTGGGAGAAAATATACATATGGACTTAAACGTTTAACTTCAATGTTTACACAACATTAACGTTGTTCCTCAATTGCTTTACAACTGAGCAAGTTAACAAAATAGATACTTGTTAATGTTGCTATTTATGAGGAAGTGTACCGAATTTCGAACCGCATATCCAAAAGTGCAATGTGTGAAACAATATGAGAATAATGTTCCACCATATTAATATCCGAAATAAGCAGGGTTTAAAATTACGACGCTAGAATAACATTGTTTCTTACCTTTAAGCTATTTAAAAATGTTTAATGTATGGACCGACTCTGTTTCATCTTCTACTCCTCTGCACCTGTCATTTGAAAATTCTTGCGGTTTCTCTACAATGGTTTGTTCACTTTAATGTATACAAAAATTCCACACAATTTTATTGGAACTTGCACTTACAGACATTTAAATAAACATTTCCCATAGTTAAAACCAATTGCAGAGAACCAAAATGAAGGTTTTTTGATATTTAACAACATTAAATTCATTTTTAACACTTTTTGCAATTTTGGCCACATTTTCAACGATGAGTATGGTTTAGGGCAGTTTGGAAGAAAGAAGTAGGTACTCGATAGACGTAGTACAGTTACTTCCAGTGGAACGTTACTATTTATGTTGTGTTTATAACGGAAGGCATTATTAGTATTATAACCAAAATGCAATTAATTGTAGCGTATTCAGATTATTGCAAGTGTTGTGTTATTTATTACAATTATTAAAGTGTTGTCTATAGTGACTTTTTGCATGACTTGTTTTCTTTTCTATCACATCAAAGTAATCTTAGAGTAACGGATGTGCCGTGTGTATCCTTTCCCTAAGTAAACCTCTTAGCTGTCCACGGATAAACTAAATACCTATTTGTAGAAAATAATTAGGGCAGGAAATGCCGGATCAAATACAACTATTTCGAAAATTTCAGGTACACTATGCATTAAGGTAGCTGTAAGTAATAAGGTCAAAGTATTACACCAGACAATATTTCACCTCAATTTATTTTAAATGTTAGAGACTGTCCACAATTACAAATATTAGTTGTATCTTGATGTCCATTTAGCTTTACATGTCTGTTCAAAAAACTGGTCTTCAAACGATACAAATCTTTTATAAATAATAGTAGTAACAATTTGTTTTCCACTGGTTCCTAGTAATAAACATATTTCATCCCTGAGCGGCTATGTTCCTTTCTTTACCATAATTAAACACGCTAGAAATGTCGAAAGAATTTTGGTAAAGGAAGATTTTAACTATCACGAAAGCTTTTAACTCACCGGAAATGTGCAGGTTCTCTCTCTTGGCAAAACTGCAGGCGTAGATACAATAACGTCAAAGAAGAGTGACATATAAAGTCGTTGTCAAGAGCAATCTATCGTTCACAGGATTAACCAGTGTCTTCAACGATGGAATGCATTACCGGGTGAAGCATAGCACTGAGATTTATGTAATCCATGGTATCGAAACGGTGCACGGAGTCTAGTCTTGCTCCAGATTACAATACCTAGTAATTCCTTTGTATAAGTTAAGCATGATTATCTATCTCTCGCATTGTTTAGATTTGTTCTTTTGTGTTAGATAAATAAATCATTCCGACTTTCACTTTGCAACTGTCATTGTCGCTGCCGTTATGATCAGCTGAACCTTCCTCCTAGAGTTTGCAATCAAGATGACGTCACTACACAGATGGAATGAAAACAAATAGAACCTTAGATACTAGGTGACAAACCCAGCATTAGACATATCGGAAAGAATGTGAAACTGCGGAGTCTACGCGAGCCTATCGCACATACACGGCAAGACAGTGTATGAACACTCTGCAATACATGGCAAAGCCACGAGGCGTATCGAGAAGAATGTGAAACTGCGGAGTTGTTTACGCGAGCCTATCTCACATACACGGCAAGACAGTGTATGAATACTCTGTTCAGATGCAACCGCATCTTCAGGACAGCAATATCTCATATATCGGCAGGCGCAAGATATTATTAGCATTGCTTAACTGACTGTACGCCAAGTTACTGATACTTCGCTGTTGTAGTAAAGAAGATAAGAAGTGATCACAGCGCTCGACAACCATGGTTGATACGCCTCGTCGTTTCGCCAGGTAGTACATATGTAATCATGTCTTCATGACGTCTCATAAGTATATCGGTAGGTGCGAGTATTACCCATTAATATTGCATCTATCGGTACCCCAGTATCCCATTCTAGTAAACTAGACAGCAAGTGAACGCAGAGCTCGACAACCAAGGTCAATACGACTTGTTGCTGTGGCAGTTTATTTGGGTCAGGAGCTTAGCCAGGCGCGGATCTAGAAATATTCGATAGGGGGGGCGGTTCCGGTCTACTACCTCTTCAGAATAATTAAATTCATGCTAAAACATGGCTAGCTAAATATTTAACTGAAATAAATAATTCTTAAACTACCAGCTACCACCTATCTAGGAAGAAGACTGTTTGCAACCGTCACAGCATGGGCGTCGGGAACGGGGGGCAAGGGGGGGCCGCGGCCACCCCTTGGATATTGATGAATTTAATGTGCAGTCAATGGCTGACTATTAGACTAGTGTTTTAATTTTCATATAAAGAACGATCTTTTATCTAGCACAAATTAATATGGTTATCTGCAACAAATACTATAAATTTTGACAACAGAATAATGAATTAATGTTGTTTGATCGCGAACTTCCAACATGTGGCCCCTCCCTGAAAAAAAAGTCTACCGACGCTCATGCGTCACAGGCTCACCGATCAAATGTTTACAAAATACTCGTACTATGGATACAACATTCGAACATTCGCCTGAAATTCCAGATAATGTGACTGGTGCACTTAGTGAATAGTTAATTGAATTTTACGATTTACTTAACTAGAAATTAATTGTACTACGAAAAAAAATAATAGGATGTTGTGTTGTAACTTACATTTCAATGAAACTGCAGTCTCCTGATATGTGTTTTTGCGAAAAGGCTACCTCCTTTGGAGGCACCTCGATGTTGCGGTGGATGTTAAGCACCACTATACCATTCACTCTATCCTGTTTCATACTGGATCTTAGATACGTCTTCACACGCCTTAAAGTAAAAAATGATCGTTCGGCTGTGCATGTCGATTTTCCCTATTTTATCTTGAAGGCGCGTTCTCTTTTCTTTCCAGTTTGGACAACTGAATATATTGTGTTCTGGCGTATCATATTCCCCACACCGTAGACATGTGTCGGTTGAAGCCAGACCAAAAGGGTACAGGTAGCTTCTAAAACATCCGTGTCCGGATAAAAATTTTGTTAAAAAGTATTCTGTCTCCCCGTATTTTCTATCTATCCATTTCTTTATGTCAGATATCAGCCTTTTTGCCCATTGGTCCGTTTTGACCTCTGCATCCCATTCAGACTGACATTTCTTTAAAATATTTTCCTTCACTGTCCTGTAATTTCTGTTCCATTGTGCTCCATCCATGTGTCTTCTTTCTTTCACCAGTAAGTGTATCGGGATCATTCCCGCAATGACCTGCATTGCTTTGGTTGAGATAGTCCTGTATCCACTGGCTATTCTGATTGAAATCTTCCTATGTGGCTTTTCTATAAGTTTCCTATATGTGACCTTGTCTATCCAATCTCCCCAGATCTCCACTCCGTATAGGATAATGGAATTCGCTACACTGCCCAGAATGCGTCTTTTGTCAGCCTTAGGCCCTCCCACATTTGGCATCAATCGGCTTAGAGCTCCCACGACCTTTTCTGCATTCTCTACAACACTTTGTATATGCGCCGACATGCTTAGGTTATGGCCCATTTGTATACCAAGGTATCTTATATTTCTCTTTGAAGTTATGCGTATATCGTCGATTTTAACTGTGACCTCTCTTATCGTTCTTCGGCCTACTATAATTACGGCCTCGGTTTTTTGTGCCGCTAGTTTAAGCCCTTTCCCTGCCATCCAAGACTGAACTCTCTTTATAGCCCATTCTATCCGGTCTTCCAGAATGTCTCTGTTTTCACCACAAATTACTAGGGCAAGGTCATCTGCATAGCCCACTATTGTTACTTGTTCCCCCATTTCCATTTTTAACACTCCATCGTAGTATATGTTCCACAATGTGGGCCCCAGCACCGATCCCTGTGGTACACCACATGTCATGTTCATTTTACCCTCCGCTCCTACCTGTATTTCTCTGTCATCCAGATAACTACAGATTAAGTTAATCAGATATGGTGTTACCTTTCGTCTCTCTAATTCTTGAACAATCCCTTTCCATGGTGCAGAATTGAAGGTATTTTTAACGTCTAATGTTATTAGAACCACGTATTTATCTGCTCTTGTTGTTGCCTCTTCTGCTATGCGTAGCACAGCTTGAATTCCGTCTATTGTAGACCTTCCCCGTCTAAAACCATACTGTTTAGACGATAGTCCTTCTCCTTGCTCAATTTCTTCTATTAATCTTATATTTATTATTCGCTCAAATAGTTTTCCAATAATATTTAATAGACATATAGGTCTATAAGACTTTTTCCGTTCATTTTTGCTAGGCTTCTCTATCAAAACCAGTTTGCCTATTTGCCAGTTTTTCCGAATTCTCCTGATTTAAGGAGCTTATTTACTGTATCTACCAGTATCTCAGGTTTTTGCATGTCTATAACCTTTATCACCTCTGGCGGTATTCCGTCAGGTACTGCTGCTTTTTTAGCTTTTATGCTACGTCCAGCAGTTATGATCTCATCTCTTGTACATACTGGTATATGTTCCATATCCCGGATAATTCTTTTTTACCATATTACTCTTTCGTGTTTAGGGAACAGTTCAGCCGCTATGAGTATTTTTTCTTTATCAGCAAGAGTTATTGGTGACCTCCGTCCTAGTTTATTAGTTACTATTTTATAGGCTTTACCCCATATATCATTTTCTACTTCTGCACATAGAAGCTTCCACTTATTGCTTTTAGCTATCCGTATTTCCCTTTTCAGTTCATAGCGACACTTTCTATAGTTGTTTCTTGCTTCCTCTCTTTGGTCGTTAGTGACATTTTTCTTTTTATTTAGCCTGGTTGTTATCCGTTTAGCTCTAGTACCAGCTGTTCTTAGTTTTGCGGTCTCATGGTTCCACCAGTAAGTGCTGCTATGATACCTATATGTTTTCTTCCTTCTCAGTGTTGTACTACATGCCATATTTATAGCTGAGTCTAGGCACTGCACCTCACAATTCTGGTGATTATTATTTTTTGTATACTCAACAACCTTTTTAATTCTCTCCTCTTTCATCTCTTCTGAATATATCCAACCACCTTTTCGATTTGTGTTTGGTTTATATATTGAGGCTGCTTCCAGCTCTACATATATCCTTTTGTGGTAACTTAGATTTTCTTCATCACTAACATACCAGTTTTTTAATTTTCCAAGACTTTGTATACACATAGTTAAATCTATGTACGATACTCCACCATTCCTCTCGAATGTAGGCACTTACCCATCGTTTAATATTATAAAGTCATTTTCGTTGACCCATTCAGATAGGAGACTCCCTTTTTTATCTTCCCTTGGTGACCCCAACAAAGCGCTTTGGCATTAAAGTCGCCACCTATCATTATTCTTTTCCCAGTATGCTGTTGCATGGCATATTGCATTGAGAATAAGTATTTCTCAAACTCTTCTAGATTTCGTGCTGGGGATATATAACAGGAATATATTATGAGATTTTCACCTTCGATCCATACAAAACCATCACCACCTCCATTTCTCCGAATTTTAAAGTCGTTGTTCGATACATAGATAGCCGCGTCTCCTCTTCTGTCAACTACCCATCTAGTGTTATTCTTTAGCATATTTCTATTTGGTTCAGCAACCAAAGCAATATCTACTGCTTTAGAGTCACATGTATGCCTTAGAAGGTCCATTGCCCGTTTACATCTATCAGTGTTAATTTGAACCATCTTCATTATAACTGCTATTCCTCCTCCTGCTCACTTTTGCTTGGACTAGCTCCTTATATATGGGACATCGCATAGACTCAGCTTTGTGTCCTTCCCTTTTACACATATAACAGAACTGTGCATTTGTACATTCATTTTTCTGGTGACCCGTTTTCCCACAGTTATAACAAATTCCAGTAGTTTGCTCTACACTACACTCCCTGGCTATATGCCCTATTTTACGACAATTATAACATCTAGGTAGATTAATAACCTCCTTTACTCTCCACTTTTCCCATCATTTCCCTATTTTATTTTTTGCCATTAAAATATTTGCAGATTCCAAGTCTACTGTTACAAATGGGTACTTGAATCCTCTTGTATTTGCTTTCTTAGCCATTCTTACTTGCAGGGTGTCCATCCCTCTATTAGTTTCTCTTTTTAGTACTTCTCTAATCTCATCCTCTTCTACCGTTTCAAGCTCTTACTCAAGATGGCGGCGGCTATAACCAAGAGAAGTATGAGCTCCAGCAATTTCTACGACAAACCACAGGAAATAAATTGTAATAAGTGTGGTTGGTGTGAAGAATTAAAAAGAAGACTAGAAGAAACAGTTGTGGAATTAAAATCAGCATGGGCAATAATTAACATACTGAAGAGCGAGAAGATATGTGAAGCGGAACGATACATCAACAGTAACGGTAACGAGGATAGTGGCAAAAATATACAAAATCAAGAATGGCGTGATGTGGTGAAAGGAAAACGGCATGGAACACAAATAACTCACAATCCTATCAGAACCTGTAATCGTTTTGAGGTATTGGAAACAAAGGAAGAGGAAAAAATAATCGTAAATGAGGTAAATAAAACATACAGTCAGAGGAAGAAGAAGAAGAAGAAGAAGAAGAAGAAGAAGAAGAAGAAGAAGAAGAAGAAGAAACACAACATTTTAGTAATCGGTGATAGTCACGCAAGAGGATCTGCAGCAGAAATTGATTCTATGATGGAAAAAAACGCAGAAGTTTGTGGTTATGTGAGGCCAGGAGTAGGTATGGAGTTAGTGACTCAAATTGCGAGTGATATCCATAATCTGGGGAAGACTGACGCCATAATAGTATGGGGAGGTGCAAATGATATATCGAAAAATAATTCCAAAGAAGGGCTAAAGTGCATCTCAAATTTTGCAGAACGAAACAAAAACACGAACTTCGTAGTCATGGAGGCACCAAAAAGGTACGATCTACATGAATCTTCATGTGTGAACAAGGAGGTACAGGCGTACAACAGAAAACTGAAAAGCGGCTGAAAACGCATAGCCATGTGCGAGTGGTAGAAATAAATTTAGGGAGAAGTGATTTCACTAGGCATGGCCTTCATATGAATGCCAATGGTAAGGAAAATATAAACAAACAAATTGCAACGGTTGTGAGTGAAATATTTAAAAAACATGAACAGGATACTCCAATAGTCGTAAACCACGAGAAGGTCCAAAATGGGTCACCAAAGCAGCAGGTGCAGCAGCAGCAGCAAATTCATGAACAACCTTTGGAACCTCCGGAGTATAGAAGGAAAACTAGAGCATCTTTTGAGAAAGAAGAAGAACAAGACAGCCAAACCAGGGACATATCAACATTCCCAGAAACACAAGATGCCAGCACAGAACTACGGCGATCCACAAGACAGAAGAAGCCCAAGGATGTAGGAGATTTTTTATAAATACAAAATGCAGTGCAGGTATTCCTAAGGATAAGGGTAGACCACTTAAAATATTTCATCAAAATTTTCAAAGTTTAAGAAATAAAAAAGCTAATTTAGAAACATTGCTGCATGACCATAGGGATTTAGATGTAATCTGTATTTCTGAGCACTGGTTAAATGAAAATGAAATTGAATTTTTCACAATGCCTAATTTTTACTTAATAACTGAATTCTGTAGGAAAACTATGAAGCATGGAGGTACATGTATATATGTAAATTCCAATATAGTCGCTAAACCTTGCACATATTTCTCAGATTTAAATATTGAAGGAAAATTTGAGTCTTGCACAGTAGAACTAACACATTTCAATTTATTAATAACTTGTATATATAGGCCCCCGAACAGTAGCACTGACTTGCTTATTGATTGCTTAGAAATAATAAATCAGACAGCATTAAACAAAGAAAAGGAACATATAATCGTGGGTGATTTAAATGTTAATTTTCTAGATAAGGTACCCAAAACCAGAGTTAATGTGTATGCTAAATTCTTTTGGAATGGAGCCAGTAGTATTTGTGCCCACTAGAGTAACACCACAATGTCAATCAACACTGGACCAAATTATTATAAACAAAACAATATGGGAGTATAGCTTGCAGGTAATTGAAACAGGATTTTCAGATCACTTAGCTCAGATTGTATGTATTCAAAGCAAAATCAGATGTAAGTTACCAAACAAAAAGCTCGGTTATAAAAGCATAAGGGTGATCAATGAAAATAACTTAGATTATTTAAACTATTTACTACAAAATCAATCGTGGGATCTGGTATATCAACACCAGTCGGTAGATGGTGCATATAATGAGTTTTTTAGCATTTTCAATTATTGCTTCCAAACAGCCTTGCCAAAAACAAGAGTGCCAATTTCGCAACCAAAAAACAAATGGATAACACCTGGTATTATAAATTCAAGTCGCAGAATGAAATTTCTTAGTAGAATCATAAAAGCTGGAAATGTTTCAGAACAATTCAAAACCTACTATAAAAATATAAACATGTGTATAGCAAAGTGTTGATTGAAGCAAAAAAATTACATAAGGTAAACTTAATACGTGAATCGCAAAACAAATCATAAGCCATGTGGACCTTAATTAAACGAGAAATTAAACAAGATAAGAATATGCCTGAGAATATACACCTTAGACACAAGGGAACTAACATAAGTGATCCAAAACAAGTAGCCAATTTATTTAATAACTATTACACAAATATAGCTCAAAATAGTTTGCATGATATCCTGCAGAAAAGTTTCCCACAGCCAAATAGATACCCAAACCAATGCAATAGTATGTGTTTAACCCCAGTCACAGAGATGGAACTGGTAAGTATAGTCAAGGGTTTGAAATGTAAGTCATCCTGTGGTATTGATGAAATTCCTGACAGTGTTATAAAGAACTGCTACCAAAATATAATAAAACCCCTCTGTCACATAATAAACCTCTCATTTTCAATGGGTAAATTTCCAGAAAAACTGAAGGTAGCTAAGGTTAAACCTCTCTTTAAGAAGGGGGAAAAATTTGATGTAGGTAACTATAGACCTGTATCACTACTTTCAGTTTTTTCAAAATTAATAGAAAAAGTAATGTATGTAAGACTTACATCATTCCTCAATAAACACAACACAATTACAAACAAACAACATGGATTTCGTGAAGGCAAGTCAATAAATACAGCAATAGCAGATTTTTTTAAGCGTGTATATGAATCTATGGATCAAAAAGAAGAAAATATTGGTATATTTTTAGATTTGTCGAAGGCATTTGACTTAGTAGAACACAACATTTTATTGGAAAAACTAGCTGTTATCGGTATACGTGGAATAGTGAACAAGTGGTTTAAAGAATATTTAACTGCTCGACAACAGATGGTAGAAATTACTTATGCGCATGTAAATTCAAATGAAATTACAACATATTTATCATCTATGGCAGCGATACAATATGGAGTCCCCCAAGGTTCAATTCTTGGACCTGTTTTGTTTTTGATATATATAAATGATTTAGAGTATTCCTTAAAAAATAGTTATCCAACATTATTTGCTGATGATACAAATTTATATATTTCTGGTTACAACTTGAGGTCCTTAGAATGTAAGATAGAACAGACAATATCTGAATTGCTAAACTGGTTCAGCATTAATAGATTATCAATAAATACAGAAAAAACAATAGCAATAGCTTTTCATCATAAACAAAATACACTTACTAATCATCCCTTTATAAAGTTCCAGGACAAATATATCTCATATACAGATAGTACAAAATTTCTAGGAGTATGGGTGGATGAAATTTTAAAGTGGTCGGCTCACATTCAAAAGCTAACGCAAAAGCTGAGTAAAATAACTTATGCTATCACAGTCATTTCAAAAATCATGGACTTGAAATCAGTTTTATCTTTATATCATGCATATTTTCAATCTGTTCTTTCCTTTGGAATATTATTTTGGGGTAATTCAAAAGGAGCAAAATCTATTTTTAAAATGCAAAAAAGGGATAATGCTACATGTTAATAAAAGAACCAGTTGTAGACCACTATTTAAGGAATTAAATATATTGCCCCTACCCTGTATTTATATATATGAAACATTATGCTACATAAAATCTAATCTCAGTACATACACAACAAACTCACAGATACATTCCCATGATACCAGAAGAAAAGTTCACCTCCATGTAATCACACATAGCACAAGTTCTTTTGAAAAAAGTTTTGTATATACTGGCCTCCAGCTTTATAATAAATTATCCAATTATCTGAAGCAAATACCTGCACTGCATAGATTTAGGATTTGTCTCAAAAAACTTCTCTCACTCCATTGTTTTTACAGTACAAATGAATATTATAAGTACTTTGACAATTAATTTTTTAAGCTATTTTATAAATGTATGCATGTTTTTATTTAGTATTTTGAGGTAATACCTCAATTTTGTAAAATTATATCACTTGTACATATTGTAAAATATTGATAAACCTGTAAATAATTGTGAAGATCTTGGACGTGTTCTATATCATGTATTATGATCCAAAGAACCAATAAAACTACTACTACTACTACTACAACTACTACTACTACTACTACTCCTGCTGCTGCTGCTGCTGCTGCTGCCGCTGCCGCCGCTGCCGCCGCCGCCGCCGCTGCCGCCGCCGCCGCTGCCGCCGCCGCCGCTGCCGAAGCCGCTGCCGCTGCCGCTGCCGCTGCCGCTGCTGCTACTGCTGCTGCTGCCGCTGCTGCCGCCGCTGCCGCCGCTGCCGCCGCCGCCGCCGCTGCCGCTGCCGCCGCCGCCGCCGCCGGTGCCGGTGCCGGTGCCGGTGCTGGTGCTACTGCTACTGCTACTGCTACTATATCCAAAAGCATTACTGTTTGTATTACTTCTTTCTTCATATTCTTAATGACATCCACATAAGATACTCCTGCCACTGGTTCTACAATTATAATATTTTCATTTTTTCTTCTACCCCTCTTAACAATCTCCATTTTATCTTCTTCTGGTCTTCTTGCCCTGCTGAGTCTCCTTACTTGTTTTAATCTTATAGGGATGATTATCTTATTTTTTCTGCAGACATATTCCAGTATCTTCCTAATCCCAGGTTCATCTGTTGGATTTGTCACTTCACACAGTAGATTTCCTATCTTCCTCTGTTTAACTATTTCCAGTGTCTTCACCAGATTAGTTTTTAATTTAATCTTCTCTTCAGGGGGCTCTATATTGTTTCCCGTTGTGATCAAGAAGGTGTACCTCTCCATACTACCCTTCGCAAAATTCTCGTCATCACTTATACAACTGTTATTTATTATACTAGATACCATTCTTCCTGGTTCTATAGTTTCTTCATCCATCATTTTCCTTAGGCACGGATTCATGGTTAGAGCCTTTGCGAGATTTTTATCATTTTTATCCATTAAGTTTGTTATGATAATTAGATCTTCTTTACTCGCGCCTTCTTCATTATACACACTACAATTCCAATATATCTCTTCTGATCATTCTTGTCCAATCACCTCTAGAAATTCTTTCTCATCTAGCTCTTCTCCCAGCAAGGCTTCTATTTTTGTCCTTATTCTTTCATTTGCAGCTTCCTTACTGTTTACTGTTTGTGTGCTCGCACTCTTCATGTCGACTGGCAATGGTCTCTCTCCTGCCTCTACTACTACTTTATATTCATCTAATAGTTCTGTAAACATGGTGTTAGCTATTGGTAGTCTTTTGGCATATTCCACGAGGTTACTAGTTGCAATCTTTGTTTCCTTTTTTGTGTTAGGAATTTCTAGGATTATTTTACGTAATATATCTATCTCGTGTGTTATTTTTTTGGTCAGCTCTTTCAACATATTTTGTTCTATTTCCATTTTATTTATCGTCCGATTCTTTTCCTGAGTGTCCTCTGTACGCTTTTCAGGAGTCTCAACTCTTTTTCTTTTGATTTCCCTGATCATTTCTTCTTTATTTTGCCCCAGATTGCTGAGGACATTTGACTCCTTAGGTAGAACCGAACTATTCTCTAGATTAAAAGTACCAGTTGAACCTCGTCTCGAATAAGTTGGTAAACGCGTAATCAAAGGTCTTTTCTTAAAGACTTCCATCTCCTCCTCTTTTTCTCGTTTCTCGCTATCAGAAGGATTTACTATCTGTTTGGTTCCAGTAGTATTTTCCGGCATCACGGCCTGGTCCCCTACCGCTGATGGTGAGTAGTCGCCTGTTGACGATCGGGCTGGGCCTACTCGCTCACCGACCGGAACTGGAGATCCGACCTCCTGCTCCGTAACGTTTTTCCCTTTCGTAAACCAATCCATATTGTTTGAAATAAATAGTCCAAATTCATAGCCGGTTGGCACCATAAATCCTGCCTAGCCAGAGCCCTGTTTGCCGTCCAAGATCTTAGTTTGGACGTTGCCCGCCCCACACGTGGCCGAAGTAACATGCCGGACGTAGGGTTGGTCTTTGTGGGGCTGGTAGTAGTAGCAGTAGTAGTATTAGTAGTAGTAGAAGTGGTAGTGGTAGTGGTAGTGGTGGTGGTGGCGGTGGCGGTGGCGGTGGCGGTGGTGGTGGCGGGGGCGGCGGCGGTGGCGGCGGCGGCGGTGGTGGCGGTGGTGGCGGTGGCGGCGGCAGCGGCAGCAGCAGCAAGAGAATAACAGGAAGAATAACAAGAAGAATGACAAGAATAACAAGAACAATAACAAGAAGAAATGTGTGGTTATTTAGCGACGTACTATCCTGAATCTAACCTCTATAGTTGTCACCTGTTTGCCAGCTGTTAAGTGCACTTTTTTTAACACCAGAAAGTCTACCCACCTGGGCCTGTCGCATTTTCGCCACATTATCACATTGATTAAAATGTTAGTGTCTGCGCTGCGGCAAGATGAAAACCTAGGTTACAGAAATTGAACGTTGAACTAACCCTTGTCACCGACAGCGGTATATAATATGGAGATTCAATCCTAGTAGTGATGTTTTGAAAGCCCTTAATAACTTTTCAAGATTAATGTGAACTTAAATAGATAAAATACTTGACAGCACCTTTAATTGTGCCCGTTCCGTATGGCTATTTAAACGATTGTTACTTATATCGCGATGTTACACGTACCCTCATAGCGGTAAAGAAAAATTCCAATAACTCTAAATAATCATCCAATCGAAATGTTGCTTATTACAAAATTTAACATCGTGGGTAAAAACATATGCTAAGGAACATTTTTGTAAAAACTCCCCAAAAAAGGCAAGCTATTTTGGTTTATTTAACTTGGGCCCCATTAGAAACCTTCGACCTTATTGGTCTGTTGCCTAAGTGGGACCAACTGTCAAAGGTAGTACATATACCAATATTCATAGAAATCGGTTTGGCCATTTTTGCGTAATGATGTAACACACATATAGCATTTATAGCAAGAAAGTATGATATGGCAGGGTGGACGGGTCGCTTGGCACTCCCCCCCCCCCCCCCCCTGCCCTGTATCCGCGCCTGAGTTTAGCTATGACCTTGTGGTTGACACAAACGAGCCTGAGATATCGCGTTGTTTTCTTCTCTCGCCCTGACGTTTTACAACCTGCTTCCTTTCCCGGTACAATATATGTCACGTAGGTTCCCGTTTCGTCGATTCCCGTTTCATAGTACCTGCTTTATACTTGCTTTATTCCCGTTTCGTCGGCTCAAGGCTAATTGGCTGACCCTTCCCGTTTTGTCGACGCTGGTGCACAACCAACCCTACCCTCTACTATAGTTTATCGTAAGTGCTCAGTGAGTTAACAAGGGTAAAGTCAGTGGTGGACTTAACAGTCAGTGGAGTTAACAAGGGTAAAGTCAGTGTGTTCAGTACAGCTTAAAAAATGGAGTTTGAAATTGTTGAATCGAAACAAGGGAACCCGATAATTTTGTATGCGGGGTATAAGCTACCGCTGCACAAAGTTCACCATAACCAAAACAAAAGATAGACCTGCTATACGCGTAAATGCCCTGGAAATATTACAACCAACTCGCACATATCAATAACACTTAAAAACAGTGACCATACGTGTGAACCCAACATTGTCAAGAACGAAGTTGAAATGTGTATTACTGAAATCAAAAAGAGGGCTAGAGAAGAGCACAGGCCGATACCGCAAATATATTGTCAAGAAATTATAAGTGTTAAAGACAAAGGTTTAGATTTTGTGACCCAAATACCCACATTCGCCTCAGTGAAACATACTTTATACAATGCAAGACATAGTGCTTTGGGAATACATACCCTTGCAACTTGTCGCCAAGATATTATTATTCCGGAAAATTTTAGTGATTTCGTTCTTTTGGATAATGGCACTGAGGATCGTATCAGAAGATGCAACTTTGTTAAACTCAGGCACATGTTTCCTTGGAGATGGAACTTTCAAGTCTTGTTGCTCGCTGTTTGATCAATTACGTACTATCCACATGGATGTCAGAAGCACAAACGAGACAACAAACGTAGTTCCAGTTGTGTATGCTTTGTTACCCGATCGAAAAGAAAATACCTATTGTCGGTTATTCCGATTATTGAAGGATAAAATACCACAATTTAACCCTCCGATTTTGAAATAGCGGCAATAAGCGCCATTAAAACTGGTTTTTCGAATGTGGAAATCAAAGGCTGTAATTTCTAGTTTAATCGAGCCATCTGTAGAAAAACTCAGGAACTGGGGCTTAGTCAATTATACAAACAGGAAAAGGATATTCGAGACCATATAAAATGTGTGCTGCCCTTGCGTACTTACCACCGAATTACATCGAAGATTGATTTCTATGTATAATGGAAACAACACCTACAATTGAAACCATAGTCGAATTTAACGATTATTTTGTAAGTCAGTGGCTAGAAAACGATCACATTTGGGTTTGTTATAATGAACGACATAGAACTACCAATACTGCAGATGGATGGCATAATCGCTTAAACAGAAAAATTGGAAAGAACCATCCTAATTTTTACGAATTATTAGCTATTATGCGAGAAGAGGCAGAATATTATAAAATAGTTGTACAGCAAATTAACCAGCATATGCCAATGCCGAAACGACAGAAGAAACATCGAGATTTGGACCAAAGAACAAAACAGAACCTTCAAGATTTTTTAGCTGGTTGTGCTACAGTGGGTCAAACTCTTCGACGATTACTTTACATAGTAACATTTTACTAATGAGCTGTACCATCTCAAATTTGAGAAAATTTGAATTTACAGATTGAATGTATGCATATTTTTCATTTACTACGACGAGACAAAACTGTCGATACAACTTTCAAACGCACCATCGTAACAGCTTGTGAATTTCAACCAAACAGTAAATTTGCAATCTTTTACTTTTACAGTCCTAAGTCTGTATAAAGTGTGAAGGAAGGTTTAGTGAATCGACGAAACGGGAATTAAAAATAACACTGATGTATAGGTTAAAAGGCCAGTCGACAAAACGGGAATTTTTCTCAAAGTCGACAAAACGGGAATCGATGAAACGGGAATAAATCTAAATATCACGGGAAAGAGCATCACTAATGAAATATGTTACAGCATAAAGCAAGGCAATTATGATTGTACTCTCAGTAATATCACTAATGAATTATTAAGTTTATTGGAGACTCGATAACCGCACGATATAATGTAGAAAGACTGATACTAAGGTCCAACTACCTTAAAACCCCTAGCGCAACAGCCCATGAAGGGCCAAGGCCTGCCGCCCAGCCGCTGCGTCCCCCACCTCTGCCCACTACATGCGTCATTGATGGAGTGCAGTTATGTAGGGTGGGCCGAGGTCAGCGCCCCGAGCCCTCCCGGCCAGTTATACGGCCTTCTCGACCTGTCCAACTACCTTGCAGACAGTAATTTTGAACTGCGTGTTACTCTCTTCACATCGTACCAAGAATCTCCTCACCTGACAGCGCGATTACGCATTCATGGACACATTCTCCTGAATTAATGACAGTAGTAGGTGTTCTGTGACCTTTACTATCATTCCATCATGGTGAAGCGATGTTCAAATGGGCCCTAGCTTCCTAAAGCTGAGTTACCCAACATTCGTTCTCTCAGGATAAGGGAAAAGAAAAACCACGGTCGTTTTGAAGTTATGAATAAATCACTCAGTTAATTCAAGACCAATATTATCAAATGTTACTTGTGTTTACGACTACAAAATCATAATATTACTGCTATTATTACTACTAGTACCTGCGTGACCAAGCTTCGCTCGGCTTTTTTCTTTTCCTTTTTATAATAGTGTTTTTCTTTTGGGGGGAGGGGGGGAAGATACTTATGTAGATAAACTTGAAAATAAAAATGTTAACTAAATATAAGTTTTCATCCTAATTGTTGGAGCCGTTTCCGTGACAAGATGCTTAATATCCTGGCTTGTTTGTTGAAATTAGCCCATTAACAGAGAAATTATGGCCAAAATAAGGTTTCGAATTATTGTGACTGTTATACGTAGACTAAGATAGCTAAGGCAACTTTCTTTAGGTTTCCTGAAAACTCTTGACGAGACCTTTAATATCCTAACTTGTTTCTTTAATTTGGCCCATTAACAGAGAAATTATGGCCGAAATAAGGTTTAGAGTAATTTTCACTGTTACGCGTAAAATCGCGTTTTTTCAGGAATGACAGCCATATAGATAAACTTAATAAGCCAAACCTTGGCTGAATGAAAAATTTGATCGAAATTGTCAGAGTCGTTTCCAAGTTGCGCGGAATATACCAAGTGAGTCAGCCGCGCCTTATTTTTTTGGAAGTTAGGCCACCCAACAAACGGCATGTGCGCCTTAGTCCAGTTTTGCGCTTACTAAAATGTATTGCTTGACGTTCTTAAAGAGAGGAATGCGCAAAATTGAGAGCAACAGTGGTTTAAGGTACAGAACGTACTCCTCGCTAAAGCACAGCTCAAAAAAATACGACTCGTTTACTGAGAGCGAATTCCGGTTTCCAGCCGATTTTACAAACTTTATGTTAGAGTATACATAGCAACGTAATTCAGTAAACGCCTCGGAAAAATTGGACCTATCAAATGGGTACACTAACAACGTCAGCTAAAAAGAAAATGGTGGATTCTTGTACTTAGAGCAGGGGTTGGCTGCCAAAAATTACGAAAAATTTAGAGATACGCCTCATCCATCATGGACCCGTACAGTCAAAACCGACATATTATTAAACAAATATTTATTTACATTTTTGCGTGAACTACACCTCGTGCATCTCAATATGCATAACAGCTTTTGCCATTTAAGTAATAATATTAAAACGCCCAGTAAATGATTAAACCTGTCTTAAAAGGCTGAATCAAGCCCGAAAACTCCCAAGGTGGCAATGGCATAGCGTCAGGCATGCAAGTCCTACTATTGCACGCGGTACGTGCTTTCAGTCAAGTCTCGAAATAGCTGAATAGGATTGTGACGGGTCCTCTGTGCCAAGTCCCAATGACATAGGTTCGAGTCTCACTATTGTAAATGTTTATATATATATATATATATATGTGTGTGTGTGTGTGTGTGTGTGTGTGTGTGTGTGTGTGTGTGTGTGTGTGTGTGCATCTAAGCTTGGAAACCGAATTCACAATAATCTAATTATAAAGTCCCTGAGCGTTTAGGACATAATTTAAATCGTTTTTGGTTGTCTGCATTTTGTAATTGAACAGGTGTAATGAATTCTGCGCCATTGGACTGGCGTGATGTATTGTGTTGTGAATGCCGACCCCTGCGTTCTCCACACGTATGCGGTCGCACGATATTTTGTGCCAGTCTTTCATTATGTATTCGACAGACGAGTACGTAGATATGCTTTTGATCTACGGAGAAGCAAGAAAAAATACACCGGAGAAAATATCTCGGGAGAGATAGCCGAATAGTCGACAATCAACAGCAAACACCCTCCGGAATGTTGAAAGGCGTCTGCGTGTAACAGCATCACTTGCAAGAATGCCTCCTGTGAGACACGCACCAGTAACATCGGGTGTTAATGCAGAAGCAGTTTTGAACGCCGCCCAGAACAATCCGCATACTAGTACACGGGCAGTTGCTCAGGAGGTGAACATCAGCCAGTCTTCTGTAGTGTGAATATTAAACACTAATAAGTTCTATTCTTATCGTTTGCACCTACACGAAGCACTATACGGGAGAGATTTCGAAGCTCGAGTAACCTTTTGTGAATGGTTGCTGGAGAGAGTAGCAAGTGGTGTGGGATTCGCATCCAGGATATTGTTTTCTGACGAATAAAAATTCCACAACAATGGAACTGGAAATCGTCACAATATGCGCTATAGGAGTGTTAATAATCCTCATTGGGTAAGGGAGGCAGCATTCCAAGAGCAGTAGGGTGTAAATGTCTGGTGTGGAATCTTGGGAGACCACCTTGTTGAACCATTATTCTTCGAGGGGAATCTAACAGGAGCACGCTACCTGGAATTCCTCTGTAGCTCACCCCTTATTATTAGGGAATGTGCCACT
This sequence comes from Tenodera sinensis, assembly GCA_030765045.1. NCBI lineage: Eukaryota > Metazoa > Arthropoda > Insecta > Mantodea > Mantidae > Tenodera > Tenodera sinensis. The sequence goes on from JAUKNM010000021.1 coordinate 1,032,205, forward strand.
GCAGGAGCGAATGACGATGTGGTTTCAACACGATGACGCTCCTCCGTATAAGTCGAGGATCATCTGCAATCATTTTAATGCTGCACATCCTGGTCATTGGATAGGAAGACAAGAACCAGTCCCCTGGCCTGCCGTATCACCTGATCTGACATCCCTTGACTTCTTTCTCTGGGGTTATTTAAAATAACACATTTATGCAGAGGAGCTGGACAATCCAGAAACCCTTCGTCAGCGTATTACAGTGGCTTGTAGATCTGTTCAACGCTGTGTATAGGTGGTCCTTATTTCAATTGCACCTACCAATAGGTATGTTTAAACAACTACCTAATCGTAGTTCACCAATAAAGGAACATCAGACAATGCCATAAAACATAAATAAAGCAATACAAATGAATATAATAACAGTTTTCAGAATAATAATTTGTAAATTGTCAGGATTGCACGGTAAAAAAATTAGTATGTGCAGGTGATTCGAACCACCTTCACAGCAGACAGATTACTCCAGAGCCTTGCGCTCGTTCCAACTGAGCTAGCTGGTAACGTGGGGGGGGGGGCGAACATTCCGTTTAAGATGTAATATTCGCTGGCCCCAGTGAACATTTACAGAAGTGCAAACGTCAGCTGTCTAATACGAATATATTAAAAGGCGGTGTGATAACATCTATATTAGCACTAATTTCATCGAGTGTTTAACATCCATGCTAAGTACGCGGGTAGAGCCTAGTAATGGGGTCGATGTTTTCATGTTGGAGTATAAAATGCGGATTGTATAAAACTCGAGAATAAGGGAGAGCTGACTCACCTGGTATATACACAAGAATTGCTCGTTTAAATATGTAGTACCTGGGCGGTCGAGCTTCGCTCGGCTTTTGTTTTCCTTTTTTTTTTCACTGTTGTTTTTTTTTGGGGGGGGGGGTAGGGAGGGAAGAAGATACTTATTTATTTTAGATAAACTTGAAAGGCAAAATGTTAACCAAATATAAATTTTCATCCTAATTGTTCGAGCCGTTTCCGTGACGAGACCTTTAATATCCTGGCTTGTTTGTTGAAATTGGCACATTAACAGAGAAATTATGGCCAAAATAAAGCTTAAGGTAATTGTGACTGTTGCGCGCAAAATCACGTTTTTCAGGAATAACACCTATATAGATAAACTTAATAAGCAAAACCCTATCTGAATACAAAATTTGATCGAAATCGTTAGAGCCGTTTCCAATTTGCACAGAATATATTTATATACAAGAATTGCTCGTTTAAATATATAAGATATAAGGCTCCTTTAAATATATAAGGTAGGCTGCAGCATAATATACTCAATATTACCACAGAATACTAAACATAATAAAAGTCTGTGACGTGCAGAAAAATGTTGCAATACGTGCAGTTAAGCAAATAATTACACCAGCCTTGTTTGAAGGTCTTTCACACATTGAGAAGAATTTCAGTAATATAGTAACCACAATAACATATCAAGTCAAGTGCATAAAAAATTCTGGAACGTAGTTTTTCAAAATACAAAAACCTTCTATGTGCAAATCGCATGAGTAGTTATAGTCCCTCCTTAAGCAATTGGATTAACGATATTTTCGCCGCTAGATGGCGTTAGTGTCGCGTGGCGCTAGTGTAGCATTTTGACGGCGGAAAATTTGAAATTTTTCCCGCCAAGTGGTAGATTTCAAATGTTCAAATTTTCGCGCCATTTAATGTATTTCAAATTTCGCGCCATGAAAATGCGTCATAGTGAAAAAACTAAAGATGTCGTTAAATTTGAGAATTTGAAATTTTTTTCTGTGAGCGTAGTTAATTTCAAATATTCGAACTTCCCAACATCAACGGCGCGCCGCGCGCCACTAACGCTATAGGATAATCGTTAATCTGATTGCTTAAGGAGGGACCGTTGATTAGATTATTTATGTTTATTGAGAAGATGCACTGAAAAAAGAGTTTAAATTATTGTTGTACGAAAAAAGGAGTACAAACCTGTTTGTTGGTTGTATAAAGTTGGTTGCAAACGATGTGTTCCGTGTGGGTTGGATGGGTAATGATGAAAGGTGATTTATCCGTTGAGGAGCAAGTGCAAGTTGCCACCGTGTGGACAAGTGCGGGTGACGAAGCCGGGATTTGCAGCAGGAGGAGCCGTGGTATGTCTTGCAGGGTTGGCAGGTCGTTCCTCGACGAGAGCTCGGTACCCACTGAGGGTAAAATGAGACGTCTATGTAGATGAAAGGAGCATCCGGTGTAAGAGCTGTGTTTCCGATCGCAGACACAACCGCTGGGGTGGGGGAAGGGGTGGGGGATGGGGTTTTCTGGCACAGGAAAAAACCGTTGAGATTTTACCACCAACTCTTGCTATTTGAGATGATTTAGCCGTTGAGGAGGAAGAGCAAGTTGACACTTGGAACATAAGTTTGAGTGACGAAGCCGGAATTTGCCGCAGGAGCTGGCATTTCGTTCCTCTACGAGAGCTCTGTCTCAGCCGAAGGCCAGATGAGACGTCTGTGTAGATGAAAGAGGTATCAGGTGTAAGCGCAGAGTTTGCGAACACGCCCACATCCGTTGGTGAGGAGGGGGTGGGGGAAGGGGTGGGGGATGGGGTTTTCTGGCACGGGAAAAAACCATTGAGATTTTACCACCAACCGTTGCTATTTGAGATTTTTTAGCCGTTGAGGAGGAAGAGCAAGTTGACACCTGGAACATAAGTTTGAGTGACGAAGCCGGAATTTGCCGAAGGAGTTGGCATTTCGTTTCTCTGCGAGAGCTCTGTCTCAGCCGAAGGCAAGATGAGACGTCTGTGTAGATGAAAGAGGTATCAGGTGTGAGCGCAGAGTTTGTGAACACGCCCACATCCGTTGGTGAGGAGGGGGTTGGGGAAGGGGGTGGGAGGGGAGGGGGGATTGCGATATACCACATCCGCAGGATGGGGTTTTCTGGCACAGGAAAAAACCGTTGAGATGTTCCCACCAACCGTTGCTTTTTTTAATAAAATAATATGATTGGTGGACCTTGAGCGTGTGGATGTTGAACGAGTATTCTGTCTTGACGGAAGCTAAGCATCGAATCGCCGAGAATTTGATCTGTCATAATATATGTCGGTGAATGGTCCAAGTACGCTGATAAGCATCTGCCGAGGTACATCCGCTCTAGGCTTTTTATCATTTGCTGCATTTTGACTGCCGAGATGTATTGTTGCTCGTAGAAAACGAAAAAAGGCACGTGATTTGCGGAAGGGAGAAGTGATGTGGTCTTGACGGCTGTTGGGAAGCAAAGAAGGGAAGGATCTTGCAGGAATGGGGAAACGTGATATGCGGACGTGACGTGGCGTGATCTGATTGGATAAAATAAGACGAGTTGTGATTTGGTCGTTAGGATTCCAAAATGACGATGATTGGTGGAAATAAGGTGCGTTGCCATTGGATGAAAAATGAGGAAGCAACCTTTGCCTTATATAAAAAAGGGAGAGAAAAAGGAATTGCAAGAATGATAGCGTTGCTGATGGTGAAAATGCATAATTTAAAAAAGAACGAAAAAAAAAGTCGGTTAACGGACTTAGATTTAAATCTTTTCAAGAACGAGATATGAAAATGTTGAAAAAAACCGTACATGGAATATGTTTCCAAATTTTGTATTTTCTGAAAAAAATAGCTTCAGAATTTTGCTTAAAATATAAATTATATTGATACGCATAAGTTGAGTATTGTTTTTTTTCCTCGTTTGCTTATTTTTTTCTTCGTCTTATTTTTTGTTTTTGAACATAGGTTCATATTTCTAACGAATTTAACAGACATGCTTTAATGGTAAGCCAGCAGTTAAAATCCGATAAAATGCGCAGACTATCAAATTAAGATAACAAGATAATTCAAGAGCTGATTAGCAAGCTTTTTTAAATGTTTGGCATACCTTTTAAAGAAGGCGTTAATACGAGTCTCTCACACAGATAGAAAATGCTGGCAGATAATATGCAACTTGTCTTGATATTCACACACCAGCGTTCCGTGGCAATTACGTGCTTTGAAATGGATCTGCATCTTGCTATGCTATTATATGCTGACTGCTCCTCTCGCGGCTTAAGCGGCTAGCAGACACACGTTTGCATTCACGCGCGTGCCAGGTTAGTGCTAGTTACGATTAGGTGTTATATATCCCGACAGTTTACCTCGAAATATGGCATATAAGAATAAAAGCTTAAACATGTAGTTGATTGAAACATAGAATAGTTTAACGATGTTAAGCAAACCATTACAATTAGACACACAGTGGCGCAAAATGAACAAATATATGAATATAACATAGTTCAGAGCAATATTGAATTGTTTGTTTTTACTTGTTTGCTTGTCAAATCACACACACGGTCACTGATGTTTTCATTGGAGAGGAAAGCGTTAGCAAATTGTTTTCTTATTTTTTTAATACTATCGGAATAAATCTGATATCGATAGCTGGGAAAAGAATCAAGAAGCTTATGAACAATTATTAACAACTATGAAAATAAGGATATTGGGTGTAAAAGCCGTTTGAATGTTGCACATCAGAATTCTTTCCAGAAGTATAATATTAATTTAGGAGAAATGTTGTTACTTTCACCTTACGCCACTTTCACAGCCCTTCTTTCTACAAACTATTTAATACACAAGACGGAGAACAGAAGACAACGGAGAATTAGCACAAAAAAAGAAATATAAGGTATTTGAAAATTAAAACCAACAGCAAAAGATATATTGGGAATTGATAATGTTACATCAAGTGTATTTTGTATCATTTGTGTTTTTTTTTCAGCTTAGCAAGTTTCTGTGTGCCTGTTACGATTAAAAACGTATATCAAGGAATATACACTTGATTCAAGTTAAGATAACAAGATAATTCAAAATATTGATTATACTAGCTGAAATATGCATTGTTACCCGTAGTTTGATGATTTATCCCTACAACTATGAGACGTTGGACTTTGGTTGTGCATGCACATAGCTTAAACAAAGATTTAATTAAAAACTCTTATAAAACAGAAAGTAAACAAAATAAACACACCTGGAAAACACAATCCAAAACAAAAAACTCTGTTGCACAAACAGGGATCCAATTCTCTTTACACACGCACACTAGATGGGGAAAAAAGTTTTCGTTTGACACGGAGAAAGATCCCATGACGATCCTCCAAGCAACTGAATAACACTGATGAACGAGGCAAGATGCTAGTTTAAAAAACGCTGAGAAATCAAGAAAGGATTTCTGCTACGAAATATGACCGTTGGCATTTTAAACGATCCTTGAAATGTTCAAGAAAATACCTGAAAATACAGTTTTTGGCCGACAGTTGGGGGAAATCGACTGACGTGGCAAGATGCTAGTTTAAAAACCCTGAAGCAATCATTACCAGACTTCCGGTATGCAATGTGACCGTTTTTCTTGGAAAATTACTGAACTTGCGCACGAGCTAAGCATCATGCCGTGGCAAGGTGGGAGGTTTGTTTTGTTTTGTTTAATTAACGTCCTCCAACATTGTGTCATATTGGACGAATGAATGAAATGAAACGGGTGAAATGATGCTCAAATGAGCCCGAGGTCCATGGAGCTTTAAGTTACCCAATATTCGTCTTCTCAGGGTAGGGAAAACCTCGGAAAAAAACCTTACCCGGATAACTTACCCTAAGCGAGATTCGAACTCGCGACCTCTTGAACGTGAGGCACACACGCTAACCATCACGCTACAGAGGCGGGCAAGGTGGGAGGTGGAGCGGTGGACGGGGGGGGGTGGGGAGAAGCGAAGTCAGGTTGTGGCGTGTGCTGGATTTGTTTAGCTATGTCAGAAAGACACGTAGCCTACTTTTCATAGCAAGCTGTGAACCGATGACTGACCGGAAGTGTCACATGACATTATATTATTCCTTTCTTTCTTTTTAATTTCTCTATTATGAATAGGAAGCCGGGGAACTATTCCATTTCGCCCAAACATTGGATGAGGAGGTTTCACCGGAATATATGTTTTGAGGTCCCCTGAAAAAAGCATTTTTTTCACAAAGGTCTTTGTACGTGTGCATGTGAGAACAGCATACATCAAAAGCGAAAAGGAGATTAAGAACTAAAGATGGTATTTATAATATATAAATGCGACACGAAGATTTTAATAAAATTATTTATTCATTCATGCATTCATTTAGTTATTTTACACATTATGATATTATTCCTTTCTTTCTTTCTTTTTTAATTTCTCTATTACGGATAGTAAGTCGCGGAACTATTGCATTTCACCACAAAAAGATTCCATGTCGAGATTTCACCGGAAATACATGTTTTGAGGACCCTAAAAAAGCATTTTTCCCCCACAAAGGTCCGTGTGCGTACGTATGTGAGAACAGCATACTTCAAACACCACAAGCAGATTTAGAACCAAAGTTGGTATTTATAATATATAAATGCGACACCTGGATTTTAATGAAAATGTCTCTACCCAAATCTGCTTGTTCCATGGAAAATTTTTCGAAAGATTTTACTAGTGTTATCACGTTTTTGTGAGAGAAAAACTGAAATTATAAGTCGTATGTGAGCGCAGGAAAATAATTTCGCATGCGTTAATACAGGTATGGTGTGTCATAAAGCCTCGGAAAGAGTCGTAAAAATGTGACAGTTAACCCTTCTTCTTCTTCCTTCCCTGATTACCCTCCCCTTATGAAGGTCTTACAAGCCTGTGCTTAGGGCCAGACGTCTAGCGGGGAATACAGGAACCTATGGACACGACAGAGTGAACACCTGGAAGCGGGTTGTCAGCCCATCACAAAGTATGATCCTGAGAAAGAGAATGGTACGAAATGCAGGTGAAATGGATGATTTTGAAAGGTGATGACGGAGCAGTTGGAGGAATTAGTGGAGGGGAAACCGGAGAACCCAGAGAAAATCCGCCCAGACGCCACATCGTCAGTTCCCATTGGTCATATGAAGTCGTATTTAGCTGTTTTTAACGGTTTTTGGAGATGTACGAGCCCCTGCCGTACTTCTCCAGCTCGTCCGTCATGTCTCCCAGGAGGCGAGCCTTCTAATGGTATGAATGTTGGGAAGCTTGTTGGAGGGGTAGTCGTCCGAAAAGTGAGGACGCGTGGAGGGACATGTCGGTAAAAGTTGTTGTATTTGAAAGGTGTTCATGATACCAAAATGGACCGGTTGGCGTCTATTTCGAGAGTGCGGTGAATTTCCGGTACAGTAGGCTTTGTGCGATAGTCAAATGTTTGAGATTCTGTTGTCTTTGCACACTTAACATATAAAAAAATGAACAACGATGATCCATTTCACGAAAGTTCTAAGTTTTCCGAATCTCACACACATAACAAGGAATATCTCCGAAATGGTTCACCCCAACAAGACAACTTATTGAGACATAAATTGTGTATTTTAGCAAGATCTACATTTTTGTACAGTATAATTTGGTCTTTCTCTAACGGTTTGCCAGTTACGCTTCCTATTCATAATAGAGAAATTAAAAAGAAAGAAAGGAATAATATAATGTCATGTGACACTTCCGGTCAGTCATCGATTCACAGCTTGCTAGGAAAAGTAGGCTACTTGTCTTTCTGACAAAGCTAAACAAATCCAGCACACGCCGCAATCTGACTTCGCTTCTCCCCCCCCCCCCCCCCGACCACCGCTCCACCTCCCACCTTGCCACGGCATGATGCTATGATGCTTAGCTCGTGCGCAAGTTCAGTAATTGTCCAAGAAAAACGGTTATATTGCATACCGGAAGTCTGGTAATGATTACTTCAGGTTTTTTAAACTAGCATCTTGCCACGTGAGTCGATTTGCCCCAACTG
>JAUKNM010000021.1:2335000-2487500 GCA_030765045.1 Tenodera sinensis
TATGTGTACCATAGGCTCCAGGAGGTATGCACTGTCTCCGTCTTAATTGTAAAATCTATGAAAAACTTAATTTGAAATTAGGCTGTTGTTCTTTATAAAAGTGGTAAGTTTCTCTTAGATTACTTACATTAATCGTTTCTGTTAATGAAGTTTTTTATCATTTTCTTTAACTGTTATATATCTGAGCTACTATGAATTTTACTTTCTTCTTCCTCTGAAGTAGAGTCGCTTTCTACATTATGAAATACCTTCGCTCTAAGATTACTTCTATTTTTTGTAATTTCTGACAGATAACATTTTTGACCCAGCCGTGTGAGGTTTAAAAACATTGAGCTTTCGGCCATTGTAAACTCTATGGCCTTCGTCAGAATGAAAAATGACCGTTAGCTTTCCGCTCCCCATTTATATACAATGTTAGGTGGGAGGGGGCTGCGTTGCCTGGCCAATGAGCAGGTGATGATTTGTGATTGGGCCTGCTGTTTCGGGCTATGTTTGTCACCAGCCACAGTGTTTTCTTGAGGGTCAGTACTTGGTCCAGAATCACTGTAGTTGCTGTTGTGGATGTGTTTTATGGCTATTGTCCAGGCAGGGCTTTGCTGAAGTCTGTGGTCCCTGTTGTAATTGTTTGGATGTAGTTTGATTTGGATGGCTTCCTTAATGACCCTGTCCCAGTATTTATCCGTATGATCCAGAACTTTTTTTTTTTTTACCGTGGAGGGGAAAAACCCGTTACAGGCGGAGGCCGACATGCTGAGGCCAACAGTGTGAGGGTCCCTGCACCCTGAAGGGGGAGGGTTACTCACTAAAAAACCCCTCCACGTGTTAGTTCGTACAATGCTAAGGTTTCGTGCATCATCGTGCGTTAGTCGGGTCCCGCATAGCACCCCGGTTAGTAATTGAAAGCTTTAAGCTGGCATGAGTTCATGCGAGCGAGTCAATTGTTACTTTTTGGTAATGCCCATGAAACCTGGACATGACCAAGAGAGATAAATGCATTGTTAAATTTGTATTGATATTAGACGCAGTTACGCTTACTTATGATTAGGTTGCACAGGCATAGGCCTGTTAGTCAAGATGTAATTTGTGTGGTGCTTAATTCTAGGGTTGCACAGGTATTTATTTACCTGCCAGTCGTTATACTACCTGCTAATGTTAGTGTTAGCATACCTGAGGTTATTCGTGCAATGTTTCAGCTTATATCTAGTGTTTCACAGGTGTTTACCTGCCAGTCGTTATAATATTTGCTAATGTTAGAGTTAGTGTAACTGAAGTTGATCGTGCAATATTTGAGCTTATATCTAGCGATGCACAGGTGAAACCTGCAAGTCGTTGTGAGATAAGCTAATGTTAGTGTTGGAGTGAAAAGATATTTTCGTGCAATAATTAGGCTTATGTCTAGTGTTGCACAGGTATGTACCTGCAAGTCGTTAGAATCACCTAATGGTCTGTGATTTTTACGCATGCTTGGATTAAATGTTATCATGCTAGATTTCTTCTTGTCTGCCCTAGGCAGGCATGTCTTGTATAAGCGTTTGTCCTGGTCTCGCCGTGTCGTCGGAGTGTCCTACTCCATCATACGGTGGCCCGCTTTCACCGCGCACGTAGGACACTGGTGGGAGGCCCTAGTTCTCCCGATCCGCCTCGGCATTGCCGAGGGCTTGTAGGGCTCTGTGGCAGGCTGCGGTCTGAAACAGGGAATAAGGAAGGTTTAGTTGTGAGGTGAGAGGGAACAGTCCTCTGTCAGAGTTTCGTTTAGTCGTGTAGTAGGTTGTTCAAGAATTCCTCTACTTCCGTGTTATTGGAAGTTAAATTTCTGTCGAAAAGCGCTAGCGGTCTAGCGTGTTTGTAAATTTCCATGGTATAGTTACCTAGGTTCGTTACTAAAGGGTTGTGATGTTTATGCAAGTGTTTATACGTATCGTGTGAGAGCTTTTTAATGAATTGCTCTATCGTGTGCATTTTTAATTCGTCGTGAAGTAAGTCCGCTGGTGCCGTGTAGGGCACTTTTGCTACCATTCGCAGTATTTTATTTTGTAGCCTTTGTAGGCGCATAATATGTGTTTTTGCGGCATATCCCCAAACCGGAGCAGCGTAAGTGAGTATAGGGCGGATAAGCGTCTTATATAATGTTAGTCCCATTTTGAGTTTTAGATGCGAGTTCATGTTTATAAGGGGATATAGTTTGCCTAATTGGGCGTTCGCTTTTCCCCTTATTTGGAATATATGCTGCTTCCATGTGAGTCCCTGGTCCATTTTAAGCCCTAACCAGGTGACTGTGTTTTTCCACTCAATGTTCTCTCCAAATATGGTGAGTGGTGGAAGCTGGTGTTTTCCTAGTCTATGGTTGACTCTTTTGGTAAATATGATGGCCTGCGTTTTCTTGGCATTCACCTTAATTCTCCATTTGGTGAACCAATCCTGTAGCTCGTTAAGGGCGTTTTGTAGCCTCCTGTGTATGAACTCGACTTTCCCCGATTGCGCTACGATTGCCGTGTCATCTGCATAGATGAATAAGTTCGTGTTGGGTGTTTTCGGGATATCGTTCATTGTTATATTAAAGATAATCGGCCCCAATATACTTCCTTGTGGGACTCCCGCTTTTATAGGGCGGGGTGAAGAGAGGTGGTTGTTAACTTTGGACTGGAATGTCCGATTATGTAGATAGTTTGCGATGAGTTTAATTAGAGAGTCGTGTATATTTAGTGTTTTGAGCTTCTTGAGCAGGCCCGCGTGCCAAACTCTGTCGAACGCGCGTTCTACATCAAGTAGCAGTGCGCCTGTCGATTTTCGGAAGTTGAACCCATGCGTGATGTGTTCTGTGGCTCTCAGTAGTTGCAGGGTTGTGGAATGGCGAGCGCGGAATCCGAATTGTTCATTTATAGTTATGTTTTGTTTGATTAGTTGTGCATTTAGGCGTTTTAGTATTACTTTTTCGAGTAGTTTTCCCAGTATGCTTAGTAGACTAATTGGTCTGTAGCTCTGTGGGTTCGAGAGGTCTTTGCCCTTCTTGGGAAAGTGGACGACTATAGCTGACTTCCATCTGTCAGGGTAGTACCCTTTCTCTAGCACATAATTGAAGATTTTGGATAGTAGTTTGATGGCATCTTCGGGTAGGTTAGCTAAGGCTACCGCCGGGATGCTGTCTGGCCCAGGGGCCTTTCGTTTCGGTAAATGTTTAATGAGCCATTTGATTTCGCTGGGACATGTTTTTCTTATTTTATTGTGAGTTATTTGGTCTTTATATTCGCGCGTTTCTTCTTCGGTTTCGGCGGTGAATTGTGGGCAAGAGGGGGTGGTGTTTGGGGTTAATGTTTCTTGCAGTGCGTCCGCGAGTGCATTTGCTTTTTCTTTGTCGGTGGTCGCTATGTTTTGATTTGTATGGAGTGGAGGGATTTGCACTTTATCGCGTGTTAGGCAGCGAGCTACTTTCCACACTGAGTCTCGTTCATAATCGAGATTCTCCAGTGTGTTCTGCCATTGCCTCGAGACGTGATTTGCGATCCTTTCGCTTACTATGCTATTTAGGTGTTTAACGTATTCGAGGTGTGTTAAGTGCCGCGTTTTTTGCCATTTGCGTCTGGCTCTGTTCCTTTCGGCTGTTAGAGAGGTTATGTCTTGTGGGAGTTTAGATTGATGTTGCCTAGGCCGGCTCATAGGCACTGAGGCAGCTGTGGCTATTTTTATGGCCTTTTCCAATTGGATGACCGCTTCGTTGGTGCTTTCATTAGTGTTTAATGGGACAGTGGGCAAGTTTTTGCTTACAGTGTCTGCAAATTTGTCCCAGTTCGCTCTGTTATAGTTTGGGCGTATAATTGGCGGGATTAGAGCTGCATTGCCCTCTAGTGTAATTATGAGGGGCAGATGGTCGGATGACAGCTCATTCATAACTTTGAGTTGTGTTCTGCGTGTTATGTTTTTGGACAGGGCTAGATCTAGCACGTCAGATCTGTGTGTCCTGCAATATGGAACGTAAGTATGTTCCTCTGGAGTATGGATTAAGAGGTCCGAGTTGTTTTCGAGGTGTAATAAAGCTCGTCCCTCTTTGTTTGTCTCGTTGCATCCCCAAATTTGGTGTTTCGCATTGAGATCACCGGCAATTAGGGCCCTATTGTGCTGCTGCGTTAAGTCCGTTATATCGGATGTTATTAAAGTACCAGGGGGGGCATAGGCCGCCGTTATGAGCACTTTGTTGTTGTCGAGTGTAATTAGTACGCTGGTGGTTTCCAAGTTTTGGAGTTGCGCAGGGGGGGCCAGGTCGTGTTGTATATCGTGTTTAATAATGACCGCGGTGCCACCCCCGCGCCCGTCTCTGTCTGTTCGGTGTGTCGTGTATCCGGGGATGTTGAATCTATGGTTGTCTTTGAGGAGAGTTTCTGTGATAAGGGCTATATGAATATTGTTACGGGAGAGGAATTCCTTGAACTCTGTCTTTTTGCGTCTAAGTCCCCTAGCGTTCCATGTCATGATGTTTAAATAGTTTTTATAGGCCATCTTGATACTTAGATGAATCCAGGTGTCACCAGCAGCTGGAAGAAGTCCAGAACTTTGATGCAACTACAGTGATTCTGGACCAAGTACTGACCCTCAAGAAAACACTGTGGCCGGTGACAAACATAGCCCGAAACAGAAGCCCAATCACGCAATACAAATTTAACAATGCATTTATCTCTCTTGGTCATGTCCAGGTTTCATGGGCATTACCAAAAAGTAACAATTGACTCGCTCGCATGAACACATGCCAGCTTAAAGCTTTCAAGTACTAACCGGGGTGCTATGCGGGACCCGACTAACGCACGATGATGCACGAAACCTTAGCATTGTACGAACTAACACGTGGAGGGGTTTTTTAGTGAGTAACCCTCCCCCTTCAGGGCGCAGGGACCCTCACACTGTCCGCCTGTAACGGGTTTTTCCCCTCCACGGTAAAAAAAAAAAAAAAAAAAAAAAAAAAAAAAAAAAAAAAAAAAAAAAAAACCAATCACGCCTGCTCAAGAAGCTCAAAACACTAAATATACACGACTCTCTAATTAAACTAATCGCAAACTATCTACACAATCGGACATTCCAGTCCAGAGTTAACAACCACCTCTCTTCACCCCGCCCTATAAAAGCGGGAGTCCCACAAGGAAGTATATTGGGGCCGATTATCTTTAATATAACAATGAACGATATCCCGAAAACACACAACACGAACTTATTCATCTATGCAGATGACACGGCAATCGTAGCGCAATCGGGGAAAGTCGAGTTCATACACAGGAGGCTACAAAACGCCCTTAACGAGCTACAGGATTGGTTCACCAAATGGAGAATTAAGGTGAATGCCAAGAAAACGCAGGCTATCATATTCACCAAAAGAGTCAACCATAGACTAGGAAAATACCAGCTTCCACCACTCACCATATTTGGAGAGAACATTGAGTGGAAAAAAACAGTCACCTGGTTAGGGCTTAAAATGGACCAGGGACTCACATGGAAGCAGCATATATTCCAAATAAGGGGAAAAGCGAACGCCCAATTAGGCAAACTATATCCCCTTATAAACATGAACTCGCATCTAAAACTCAAAATGGGACTAACATTATATAAGACGCTTATCCGCCCTATACTCACTTACGCTGCTCCGGTTTGGGGATATGCCGCAAAAACACATATTATGCGCCTACAAAGGCTACAAAATAAAATACTGCGAATGGTAGCAAAAGTGCCCTACACGGCACCAGCGGACTTACTTCACGACGAATTAAAAATGCACACGATAGAGCAATTCATTAAAAAGCTCTCACACGATACGTATAAGCACTTGCATAAACATCACAACCCTTTAGTAACGAACCTAGGTAACTATACCATGGAAATTTACAAACACGCTAGACCGCTAGCGCTTTTCGACAGAAATTTAACTTCAAATAACACGGAAGTAGAGGAATTCTTGAACAACCTACTACACGACTAAATGAAACTCTGACAGAGGACTGTTCCCTCTCACCTCACAACTAAACCTTCCTTATTCCCTGTTTCAGACCGCAGCCTGCCACAGAGCCCTACAAGCCCTCGGCAATGCCGAGGCGGATCGGGAGAACCAGGGCCTCCCACCAGTGTCCTACGTGCGCGGTGAAAGCGGGCCACCGTATGATGGAGTAGGACACTCCGACGACACGGCGAGACCAGGACAAACGCTTATACAAGACCTGCCTGCCTAGGGCTGACAAGAAGAAATCTAGCACGATAACATTTATATCAAGCATGCGTAAAAATCACAGACCATTAGCTGATTCTAACGACTTGCAGGTACATACCTGTGCAACACTAGACATAAGCCTAATTATTGCACGAAAATATCTTTTCACTCCAACACTAACATTAGCTTACCTCACAACGACTTGCAGGTTTCACCTGTGCATCGCTAGATATAAGCTCAAATATTGCACGATCAACTTCAGTTACACTAACTCTAACATTAGCAAATATTATAACGACTGGCAGGTAAACACCTGTGAAACACTAGATATAAGCTGAAACATTGCACGAATAACCTCAGGTATGCTAACACTAACATTAGCAGATAGAATAACGACTGGCAGGTAAATACCTGTGCGACCCTAGAATTAAGCACCACACAAATTACATCTTGACTAACAGGCCTATGCCTGTGCAACCTAATCATAAGTAAGCGTAACTGCGTCTAATATCAATACAAATTTAACAATGCATTTATCTCTCTTGGTCATGTCCAGGTTTCATGGGCATTACCAAAAAGCAACAATTGACTCGCTCGCATGAACTCATGCCAGCTTAAAGCTTTCAATTACTAACCGGGGTGCTATGCGGGACCCGACTAACGCACGATGATGCACGAAACCTTTAGCATTGTACGAACTAACACGTGGAGGGGTTTTTTAGTGAGTAACCCTCCCCCTTCAGGGCGCAGGGACCCTCACACTGTTGGCCTCCGCCTGTAACGGGTTTTTCCCCTCCACGGTAAAAAAGCCCAATCACAAATCGTCATCCGCTCATTGGCCAGGGCAACGCAACCCCCTCCCACCTAACATTGTATATATATGGGGAGCGGAAAGCTAACGGTCATTTTTCATTCTGACGAGTTTACAATGGCCGAAAGCTCAACGCTTTTAAACTTCACACGGCTGATCACCCGTGAAGCTGTATAAATAATGTGCGCCGTGAAAGCTTTAAATCTTACATTTTTGACCCAGTTTAATTTTCATAATTGGAGATTCACCTAATGACATCAAGCTTTTATTTGAGCTTCAACTTCTCGAGAAACAGTATCAGATAGGTTTGTATCACCACTTTCCACACTTTCACTGGAGTTTGATTCAGGGATATTTTGAGAACAACCTTGTGGTACACTTTGCGAACTAATTATTTGCTCAGGGTTAGGAAGTTTTGAAATGTTTACCCAACAAATATTGCACACTGTCATCTGAGACATTAAGTTAATATTCTCCAACTTCAATTTCATTAACATAACATGTGTCACACACTGCAGAGATTTCCTTCTTTCATATTTATGATTCTTTTCATTAAATGGATTAAAACACACATATTACTGGCTTCTGTTAGTGAGACACAGTTACAATGAAACAGGAGTGAGACAATTTCAGTGAAGATCGTATGAAAGACTAATTCAGTAACATAAATTGGGTGGTTTTAGATAGTTTGTTTGGACTAAAGAATATAGAACAATCTGATATAAAACTGTTTGGGTTAAAGAGTAAACATTAGTGATGACTAATGAGAGTTTATGACGTGATAACAGATTTATAAATATTTAGCTTAAATAATAAACCTTGTGAGAAGTTATGAGGGGACAACTGATATAAATCCTGGCAGAACTGGCTAGTGCAAAAGAAATGTAGGGTTCTGAACCTTTGATTTTTAAAAGGACTATTTATTGTAAAATATAATTTTATATATCTATATATAATGAATGTATGGAGATCTTGCCAATATGACTTCAAAAATTTAACAAATTAATATAAATAGTAAAACAGAGAATATTGAGTACAATTTTCACAGCTATTGCATTAAATGCATCTTAGCAACATTCCTCCTCAGTGCCGTGGATAGTAGCCTAATACTAGGTCTGAGCGATTGGCACAAGGCTGTAAAGATTAATTTGTTGCCATTTCTGGATTGCTGAAATGATTAACAACTCATCCGAGGTTATGTTTGTATAAACAATTAATTATAGCTAAAAATTACTTCTGGGCTTAAAAGCTGTGGTCTACTGGAGTTTAGGAGTCTAGACTTTTCATGTAGGTCTTAGTCTTCTCAGCGAAAGTTCGGTTACAACAAAATCACTGGCTGGAGATACCATCTTTATATCTGGGCCGCTCACAGGGGATTGGCTGAGCTGGAGCAGGATGTGTAACATAGGTGGGCGGGCTTCTCCGCTCTGACTGCTAATTGGTTCACGCGATTTCTCTGCATTTGTGCTTCTTTTTCATGCTCAAGTATAAGATGCTGGGTTTTGTTCAGTTTTAGAGCTTCATCCTTTCTGTTAAAATTATTACTGTGTTTGTAAATTTCCATGGCTTCGAGTTGTAGTCTGGCGTGGTAGTATGGCATGGAAGAAAGAACAGGAGTATCATTATATATTGAATTATGTGTTCTCCTTCAGCCCATATTGCATGTTACGACACCGCTGACTTGTCTGTCTGTCCCAGACAGCAGCATCTCTTGTGTTCTGAGTCGGATGTTGACACTGCGTTGAATGGTACCTATGTACCTTGCACCGCAGGAACAAGGAATCTGGTAAACGCCAGCCAAAGCAAGCAGGTCCCTGGGATCTTTGGCCGACCAACGCAAGGTATTAATCTGTCTGGTAGGTTTGAAGATGGTTTTAATGTTGTGGCGCTTGAATAGGCATCCGATTCTGTCTGTGACATTTTTAAAGTAAGGCAGAAAAGCAGTGTTTTTGCTCTTGGGTGGATCTTGTTTGAGGTTGGCAGGGTGAGGCCTAGGTGGGCGTATTGCTCTGTGGACTTCTTGTGCCGTGTGACCATTTGAATATAAAGCCTGTTCAAGACATCGGAGATCCTGTTGTAATGAGTTAGGCTCACAGATGCATGTTTTTGGGTTAAGTTCTGAAAACCATTTTGAAGAAAATAATCTATAATAATTTGAATAAGAAAACATGGTAAACAGTACTTTAACTAATGATGATAAATAGTGTTTCTTTATCTTTAATTTGCAACAAAGATTATGTAATTTGGACAATTAAAACTGAAGATACATTTTATCAAATTATGTGGCGCACGTCACTTTTCAAGAAATTCAGTATTTAATGTCAGACGAAAAAAAATTTTCTGGGGCAATGGAATGCAGAGTAGAACGTGTAAAATAAATTTCATAAAAATCAGAGGGGTAGAGGTAAATTTGTTGTGCGACTTGGCGAGGAGTGACTGAAGTATGTCTTCATTGTTTGCTTATTTGATCTTGAAACTGAGTGACCACCAAATCAGTGGCATGCTACCCCATTTTAAATTTGAGTTCAGGGCACAGAAATTTGAGTTTGCAGACTGTAATTTTAAAATCACTGTTTACTATCCCTCTGCATCCCTTTAAATGTTTGCGATCAAATTTTGAAATAGCCTGTATGATGAACATGAGTAAAATTGTTACATTTTAAGAATAATTTGATTAAAGCTAAGCTAATCTTAGTGTCCCCCCCCCCCCCCCTCATGAAACATTCTAGTAAAATTTTTGGGTACAGATGCCATTGCTGAATTACAGATTCAATTAGCCCATTCATATATAAATACTGGAGCTAGTGTGAATTTCAGCTATATTATTAAAATACTAATTTACAAGGTAAGGTATTTTTAAAATTAAAACACACTATTGCTCCAAAGCAATATTTTAGTGACACTTGGGCAATTCAAACATCTTTAATTCAATCTTTTTCTTTGCCCCTTGAATTTACTATGTAAACAGTTTCAAAATATTGTCCTTTATTTGAACACAATTTAGTTTCATTTAAAAAAGAATCTCCAGAATAATGCCCAGTTACGGAATGTGGCTGGAGGGAGATCTACAATAACAACAGGCAAGCTTCTAATTCTAAAGCTGTAATGTACAACTAGCTTTCGATATTTATGCATCTCATAGAAAACATATGCTCTTGTGCCTGCAATGATGTATTCACGGCAAACCAATGTTAAAGTGATCCATGATGTCATTAAAGGTATTATTGTGTACTGTTGTTAATACTGGACTGTATTCTTTTGCATTACTGTATAGTGTAGTCTGCTGATTTAGAAATTAGAGTCCATTTTTGTCACACAACTTTACGTATGTACCCTTTTAAAACTCTGACATGTTTCAAGAACTGTTGCTCTCATCCTCAGCTGAAGATCAACTAGTGTTGGTATCATCAGTAGGCATGGAATCAGGAGGAATGATGAATCCGCTGAAGTACATTTCAAAACTCATAATTTGGTGTTTGTACTTGGTGTTGCAGATTTTCTCCCAAGCGGCTGGGGCTAATAGATGGCTATTTTAGTGCAGTTGTATCTGTAAGTGCAAGAAGCCGTGTGTGTGGTACTGTCATTGTGAAAGGTATGGTGTGCAGAAGTGAAGAACTTTTAACGAGCGTCGAATGATTGTAATGTCAGAGTTAGTGTAGGAGAGACACAGAAAGTGAAGAAAGACAGTGAAAGGACTGAGTCAAGGTTATGAGAAAACAGTTGTGAGTTGTAATATAATGAAAGATTAAAGACTGTGTTAATGTCAGTAAAAGACAACTGTGTATTTGTGCAAAAGTTTGAAGGAGAATAGAGTGATAGAAAAGTAACTGGACTGATTTTGTCGTTTTGTACACTGGTGTCAGGAGTGGAACGTGGAGGCAATGTTGGAAAAATTATTGCCACGAATGGAGAAGATGGAGTCAGAAATGAAATCTGGCATGCAGAAGAAGGAGACAAAAATGGACCTAATGTGGCTGCAGAGTTACCAAAACGTAGAGTTTTACAGAATATGGCACTGGTTATTCACAACTCATAACATAACACTGCAAATTACATAAATAATATATTCTAGAATATAGGAAACAAAAGTATAACATATTCTAAAATTAATTACGTATTAATTATGTTCCCCTTTGTCCAGTCTCTTTAACACATCCAATTAAATTCCATTGTCATTTTAACTTGTCTTTTCTTCTTGTTCAATATTTTCACTGGCACAGATAAGTCAACACAGCACTCACAGTAAGCCTGAAATCTTGGAAGCTGCACTGTAACCAGAAATATGTAACTGAAATTATAGCTTACCATGTACAGTATCTTTTACATGTGGCGAATGACCTTGCTTGAATATGTGGTAGTGACATCATGCAAATTGATGTGGGTAATGTCTCTGGTTACTTCCTTGAAATAAACGACACGCTGTTGATAATGTGAACAGACACTGTATTTAATCACGCATGGTCTGCAGAAGTCAGAAAGATAACCTGACACTCCTATGGTCGTATAAATACACAAATGAACTCGATCATAAACCAATGTGCAATTGTCACGTCTAAAAAATACCTTTGTAATGGATAAAGCAATAAACCTCCTAACCTTCCTAACAACTGTTCATGCTCTGTATCCACATTATTAGCACCAAGCTTTTGGTTTATGACACTAGTCTACCAGCTGCTTATGTTCTGACTAGCTATTGAAGGTCTATATGAGGTCAGCCCAATCGTTACTGTGAGGGAGATTGCGGTAGGTTGTGTATGTACACTAATTCACTAATTAAAATTTACCTAGAGTACATAGCAGAAGTTAGTATAGTCAAGTTTAACAATAACAAAATAAAAAAGGTTGTCGAGTTACAAGGATTCAACTGTATTTGTTCTCTTGGTAGCATTTTTAATTGGTTCCTTAGGTTGCGTTTGTTATGAGGAGCTAGAACAATGTTTCTTCCAAAAGTCTTTGGAGACTTATGTAGCCATGGATGGTGGGTGAATTTTCTGAGTTTCTTTCACTTTCCAGGGTGGTGGAGTTATTTCATTTTGCCTCTTATACTTATTGAACTTTTTGTCAATTAACTAAGGGTTGATGGTGTTGATAATAGCTATATTGATATAATGGTATCCTTTATTGTATTCTTCTTTGTCCAATTATGTTCATCAGACAGTGGACCAAACTGTTGAAAACTGTATGTTGATGCAATTTAGGATTATTGCTACTGTTCTCCGTGGGTTGGTTTTCTGACGATGCTGACTGTTTCAAACTCAATCAGATCAGTAAGTATAAAAGAGTAAGCAACTCCCACATACTAGAAACTTAGAGAGAAGGCAAGAAATTCAGGAAATTCACCTGCCACCCACGGCTACATAACAGTTTTTACATAATATAACCTTACAAAAAGTTTTTGAAAAACACATTACTCTATTCCCTCAGAACAAACACAACCTAAAGAACATACTAAAAGAACCACCAAGAGAACAGATCCCACAAAGTTGAAAATCCAGGATCTACAAAATCAACTGCAAAGATTGCAAGGTGAAACAAAAAGAACCTCCAAATACTCGTTAAGAAACACTTTTGCTATGTAAAATATAAGTAGGTAGATAAATTTGCGGTTGCTGCACTTTTCTGGAGCCTCAATCATAAAACAGGTGCATATACAACCCCAGGAAAACATGCCAGGCATCCATTAGCTGCTTGGGAGAAAATCTTGAACACAAACACCAAATTATGAATTTTGGATAAGCACCCATGGATAGATTGAACAGATTCATCATGCCTATGCCCAACTCCAGCCCTAAAGATGCCACCATTCCAACACCTGTCTCCAGATCCAGGCCTACTGGACACCAGTTCGATCTTCAGCTGAGGGTGAAAGCAACAGCTCTCAAAACATATTCAAGTTTTACAAATTTTAATTAAAGCTGTATGACAAAAATTGTCTACAATAATTTCTAAATCATTATAAGGTTTGAGTTGCTAACTTCTTTCAAGTAGAAATTAATAGCCTGATGACTTCATAATACGTCTTATACGAACTTACTATGCCATTTTTTTAATTCAAATATTTTCATAGGCCCTTAATATTCAAATTACATAAGTTTCACTGTATTTGGTATTAATTTAGAATAACTATCTCAGGTATTTCCATTGAAGAATTAAAAAAACAAAAAGGAATTTTCAGCAGAATTTATTTTAAGTTTATTTTGCTCGCAAATACATATTTTGACTGTAAATTCAAACTGAAGTAAACTGCGTTCTGTCTGAAACACCTGCATCTACATGCTAAATTAAACCTAACATTGATAATGACTGGGAGTACACTAAGTTTCTGGACATGAGTTTCCCTGTATACAATCCTCAAACAAATGGATACATGGATTCATTGTCATGATCTCTATTGCATGACTGAGAAACTTCAGCAGGAGTTTCAATGCCTTTGTTAAAACTACATCAACATGCCTGCTTTCATGGTAACCTGCAAGTTATTGAGAGAATGAATACAATTGGTGCAATTGCTTGAGTTAATTACTTTCTCTAAATAGCAAAAGCAAAAGATGGCATTTGATATGAATGAAAATAATACGATTTTGCTTGCATTTGGTAGCAAAAGGTAGCACTTACTTATATACACAGTCAGCTATGTTTTATTTCCTTTACGCAAAATAATGAGAAACAGCAGCTTTCCAGTCAACAGATCAACATTGTATTGCCGTGTTATATACACTTTGTTACTTGCTGTACGTTACCTACTTCCATTCTGTTTATGCATTCTATTTGCTGGCTAGTTTCCAAGTTCCTCAATTGGGGTCATTAACCATGGACATAATGGTAAGCTTTTACCTCTCAGTGTCGGATGTAGAATAGTTTAAAACTGTACAGACTTTTGAATTTCTAAAAATTCTAAGCCCACAAATATTTCCCTATCCGCTGCACATCCATGTTAGTGAACATTTAATCAGCATTATTGGCTGTCTGTAGACGCATTTATACTTGGAAATCTCTTTCTGTTGGTGCACTCATTATCAAAGGCTTTCTGTTTCAGTATACACATACAGATGCATTCGATTCCTCTTATGAGAAATAGAAATTCATCTGAGACAATTTTTCAACTTCATTAAATTCCTCAGCAGTACTGAGGAATTTAATCCATAGGTATATTTGCCATGCCTAACATCTTCATCAGTAATTTCTTTAATGACCTTATCTACTATAGTCTGATGAAAGTCTGCTTTTGGTGCCAAATTATTCATTTGATCCTTGGAATAAAGCACATTGCGACGCTTCCCTTTCCCTACACTTAGGAAGCAGCTCTTCTGTGTTGCCTTTCTTAAATCTGTATTAGAATCTTAAGAATTTACAAACAAGTTTTCCGCAAAAGTCAAATGCTAAGCATTGCTCATATAATGGCAAACAATCACTGCAGATTTCTAAGATTTTAGCCAAGGCAAACATCCTTAGCTTACTATTCCAGCAACTTCTTGTTGAAGTAGCGAATTATTTAGGTTTTATTCAGTGTTATTCATAAAATGAACATTGCTCGAACAAATTCTGCATTTTTCTTGGTTCGTTTTGTTCATTGTCCCCACTGAGTATGTCCTTCAGATTTATGAACACTATAGAAGAATCAATTTAATGCCATTCTCGTTATTACATGCTAGAATATATTTCGCTAAGGTAACTTAAAACATTTAACAGAACATGCGAAGAATGAAAAGTATGTAGCCATACGGGGCTTTCATGTCATGTGCAATGTCATAAGACATTTTTGTTATATACTCTAGGCTTTATTTCAGTGACCAACTTAATTCCACGACGATGTCCTTCTAATGTCATGTGTATTTGAACTTTTTTTAGCTCTGAATTAACCCAGCTGTTTTTTACCTCCCGAATGTTTATTCCCTTTATCCCCCACCATTGCAATTTACTGCAGTGCGCCAAGGGGCTGCTCCCATGCCAACAGTATAACATACGTTTCTCAAATTCAATTCAAGAAACCATTTTTAATATACTCACCCACATAATTTTTTCCACCACTTTTTCAATACCCATATATAATATGCATGTCACAAAAGTAGAACGGTTGAAATACTTCTCTAAATACCAGTTACATCCCTTCCAAGTTCCACTGTTTCTGTTGGTATTTTAGTAAAGCAAAGTCAAGGTTGGTATTACTGAGCGTTTCGAATTAATTCGTTGGCTGCAATGCAAAATTTGTCACCGCCTTCTGCAAAACCACAGATTATGCAAAACCAACACCTACTACGAACTACACCTTAACGAGCACCTGTGACCAGGACCATCTGTGACCAGGACGTCAAAAGTTGGAGTCCAAGGTTTCTGTGTTCAGTGTTCATAACCGTAGATCAAGACGTATCCTTGTGGTTGTTACTGTTCTGCGGTTTGTTTGAAAATGTTTGAGTGAAATACAGTTTCAAAAGTACAAATTTTATTATTACATTAATATTTAATGTTATCCTATAAACATGCCTCGTAGATGTTGTGTACCTGCTTGCAGAGGCGACCCAAGGAAGTCAGTACATTCCATTTCCCACGTGATGAGAATGCAAGGCAGCAATGGATTCGAGCAATTCATCGAGATAAATGTACACCTACAGATCACTCTGTGGTAAGTACTTTCATAAATAAACCCTGATATTGGAATTGAGTTTGGTTTTGAAATATAAGTTCCAAACATAACCTATTATTCCAGAAGCAATACACGTTTTATTTTGTATCAGCAACGATAGAATTACCAACTATTACTTTTAACTATTACTCCATTACTTTTAACAGGTTTGTGAACAACATATTGAAAAAGAAAACTCAGCATATGGTAAGACTGGGAAACTCATTACAGCACCTCTTGATCGTCCATGTTTAACGAAAGGTTGGTTATTTATTGCTTTTAAAAATTAAGGTAATATAATCCTTGAATTAATCAGTTATCCTTACGACTTTCAAAGTAAGATAATCAAAATTAATATCTCTTACAGGTGGAGTACCATCACTATTACGCGGATGTCCTGAATGTTTGTCTCCACCTTCAACATCACGAGAACATATGTAGGAGACAGCGTTTTGAAAATGTGTTCTTCAATACTGCTCTAAAGGAAAGTTTGAATAGCCATAAAGAGTATATGAAATCAATACCATTCTCTTCTATGAAGGAATTGTATGTTAAAATTAGTGGTTTTGATTTGTGGGTGTGTGTTAAAAAAGAAACTGGATTATATTTCCTTTTAATTAGTGATGTCCCATTTCTGAAAGTGCTGTGTCATGTTATAATTAATGTTGTTGTTTTCTAGTGCCTTGCATCTGGCAATGAAGCCATTAGCATTCGTACTTTCCAATACTTTTGAACTGTAGTTTCTTCTGATCTTAATGCTTCACAGGTCCTCAAGTGGTCTTCGTTCATTTCTGCTGGATCGTTACACACGACACATATTGGTGAAGCTGAGATACCTATTCTGTAGAGATGACTTGCTAAGCAGTCGTGATTTGTCAATAATCGGAAGGCTGCAACCGCTGTTTTCCTTGATTTCTGGGGGATTATATCTGGGTTGGAAAGTAGTGTAATCCATTTTTTATCTTTGGCGTTTGTTTCTATTTCTTGTAGGTATGAATGAGAAAAATTTTTAATGATCAAGCGTTTTATTGAGGAATATGAGAAATTGAATTGACTTTTGTTTTATTGTTGTGCCTTTCTTTGCAAGTGAGTCTGCAGCTTCATTCCCCATGACTCCGCAGTGTGCTGGAATCCATTGGAGATGAACAGTCCTATTAACTTTTTGGAGTTGTGTTAACATTTTGTAGCATTCTCTAATTTTTGTTGACTTCTTTGTAGTATTTGAACATATTCCCTGAATTGCAGGTTTAGAATCCGAAAGCATTACTGCCTTGTTAAATTTATTTAAGGGAAAATTTAATAATTGTCGGAGAGCAATGTGTATAGTCTCTATTTCTCCATCATAATTTGTTGTGTCCCTGCCAACAGAATGATAAAAGGAAAAATGTGAACATGTAATACCAGATTTTCCTTGGAGGATCCATCAGTATATATGTGTAGCCATTCTTCTGTGGGATATCTAGTATTGATTGTTTCCAGTGCTAGAAGTTTTTGTATTTCTTTTGATGTGTCTGATTTACTTATTTCCTCTATTAATTCCAAACTGAAGGTAGGTTGCAATAATTCCAATGGATTTTCTCTTATAAGTAGATTTTCTCTGGTGTTAGGAATGTTCAATTTGGATTTAATCTGTGTTGTTACCTTTTCTAGAAAACTACTATGAGTTTTAAGGATTGAAGGGGGGAGGTTCTCTTCCGTCCATTTAGAGTTTGGCAGTCGTAACATTTTCTCGTGTTGGAGCAATGCTTGTTCTTCTATTTTTGTTGTTATTGATGGGGTCCGTGTTAAGGCAAGCATGGCATCAACAGGTGTGGATTTAACTGCTCCAGTGATTAGGCGAAGAGCCTGATTTTGTATTTGTTCGAATTTATTGATGTCAGCATTTGCTGCTGTTATTAAAGCTTCAGAACACCACAAGAGGTTTGGTTTAACATACATCTTGTATGTTGTGTTAAGGACTCTCCTTGAACAGCTCCATTTAGCACCAGCTAACCTTTTTAGGATTTGCAGTTTCTTTTCAGCCTTTTCTGAGATGTTTGTTATGCTTTTTCCAACTTAGTTTTCTGTCGAAAGTGATGCCTAAGTATTTGGCATCATCAACTGCTTTGAGTGGTTTATCATAATTTATATTAATATTCGCTGGTTTGTATTTTAGTGTAAATAATTCATAATTTGTTTTTTCCACATTGATAGTCATGAGGTTGTGGCGGGGGTTTTATTATAAATGAAGGTCTGTATTAGCGTGAATATAGCAGCAAATGGAGTATTGTTTTTACTAAAAGGTGGAAAGTTTGTTATAGCAGACGCCACTCTTATCTGCAGGGTTGGTGGTCGAAGAATGGAATGCAAAAGCCAACGTTCTTTTATCACAAACACATTTATTAGTTATTTACACTTCTTCTCACAATTTCGATTAATTAACGACTTTTAAATTTCGACAGCGTCTACACTGGTTAAAAGTTTGGGTGTAATTCACATATTCACACGCCATCAACAATTATACGTCCTTACACTTTGAGTTCACCGACGCTAATGAATATAGTACCTAGCGTCCTATGACGCAACACCGCCATTCTTGTGTATTCATCCGCGCAACAGTTCTCATTGGTTGAACTCAAAGTGACGAGAAGACATTGTCTATTTTGAGTATTGAAAAAAAAATAGGTCCCTGATACACCCAAATTAAAAGAATTAAAAATTTACACACTCTTACAAAAATATTTACATGAACAATTTTCTATTAGTCAATATTCTGTCTCATATGCCCCTTGTTTTGTTTTTCAAGTTGTCACCTTATTTACAATCTTGAAACACAATACAATACTTCTCCCTACTCCTATGATTCAATCACTTTGTACAATATATTTTTTTTTTTTTTTTCTTTACAGTCTTCTTCACTGTTTGTCTTTATCCTTTGTTTTGACATAATACAACATGTCTTTATAAGTTTCACATATTCGGTTACTACACAATGCATTCAGTTATTATACAATACATATCCAGTTATTGTACAACACATTTAGTTATTACACAATATGTCCAATTATTATGCAATACATATTCAGTCCTTGTACAATATACCCAGTTATCATATCATATATGTTCTGTTATTATGCAATACATATTCAGTTATTACACAATACATATTCAGTTATTGTACAACACTTTTGATTACCACACAACATGTCCAATTATTACACAATACATATTCAGTTATTGCACAATATATCCTGCTATCACATCACATATGTTCTGTTATTATGCAATACATATTCAGTTATTACACAATACACATTCAGTTTTGGCATAAACCATTTAGTTATTACTCAACATATTCAGTTATTGTACAATATATCCAGTTATCATACAATACATATTCAGTTATTATACAACACATACTCAGTTATTGTACATTTGACATTGACACAAATACAATTTAAGTGTTTCATGTGGTTTTTGACTTGTATTCTTTGCTATGAGGAGAGAAAAACAGGATACAAATTTTGAGCTAATGATTATGATCATATTTATGGCAATACTTTATTCAGTTCTTTGCCTTCTTTGTCTTATAAGCTTATGTATAGGCAGGTTATTGAGTCGGTTCTTAAACTCTGATGTTACTAATGGTACTAACTTTCTTGATTGGGTTATTATTCATTGTTGTTTGGTTCAACATTTCTTCGAGCTTAGCATTGGCTATATTCATCTCAATTCATGGGCATTGTTTTTCTGGTTATGGTTTTCCTCACTTCACTAATTGTCATTTCTTTGTCTCTTATTTTTATAAGAGAAAACTTCTATACTTACAATTATTCTGTAATTGTATTATTTTTCTTCTCCATTTACCCTCGACATCTTTGTGTCGAAATATTATATCTTTTTCATCATAATTGATTCATTTTTATTTTTGTCCCTGACATCCTTATGTCAAAAACATATCTTCCGTCGCTATGATTCATTTATTTAATGACAATCAGTGTCCTCGTCTGTTTTTGTTGACAATGCTCTTTGTGGTCGATATAGCCAATGACTATGTTGATCTTCTTCCTTGTTGTAATTCCTAATCTGAACATAATTTTCTATGAGTAACCCATTAAAAATTGTTATCTTCTTTCATCTCTACTACTCCTGCCTTACACATTCGTTGACAAAGACTATTTGGTCCTTTCTTTGTATGGCTTCAATTTGTTTTTATGGTATCTTCCTACCAACTTGCCATTTGTATTCTGTAGCTCATACGTGTGGTCACCCAGCTGTTTTGTTATGACCAGTGGTCCAGTATACAATAGCTCCATCTTTCCAGATCTTTTTTCAGATGCCTTGGATGCTTTGTGGCTTTTTAAGAGCACCTTTTCTCCAATTTGTGGGGACCATTTCCTGACGAATCTCTTCACCTTGTTCCTTCCTTTTTCAGCCTTCTGCTGTAATCTTCTGAATGCCAATTGACATTTTTCTTTCTCTGATAATTCTCTTTGGGCAGCCATGGTAGTGTCAATGTCAATTGCTAATTTTCTTGGTTTCGTGTTGGTCATTAGCTCGATAGGTGCGAACTTGGTCGTGGGGTTCACCGAATGGTTAATCACCTCCTCTATATATCCGCATTTTTCCGTCCAGGAAGTGTGGTCTCTGTGGCAGAGCAAACGAAAATAAATACTAATATCCCTCATGATTCTCTCAGTCGGGTTTCCCTGGGGGTAATATGCTGAGGAATAGTACAATTTTACTCCTAATGTTTCTAAGGTGTTCTGAAACAACTTGCTCTTATGCATGGTTGCATTGTCCGATAGAATACATTTTATCCTCCCATATTTTGGGATGTAGTCCTTGACGATTTTATCTAAGCATGTTCTACTTTTGATGTTCTTAATGGGGTATATTTTGGTGAATTTTGTGAAAACATCAAACATGACAAAGATGTATCTGTTTCCATCTTTACCCCTTGGTAATTCTCCATGCTCGTCAATACACACCAATGCATTTTTCTCGTTCCTCACGATGGATTGTGGGATGACATCGTACTTTACATTAATTGGCTTGGCCTTTTGGCATAGGTCGCATGAGGAAATTAACTTCCTGACCTTCTTGCCAAGATGTTTAATGTACAATACCTCCTCGATGACAAGCATTGTCCTCTCAGTACCGGAGTGAAGCATCGAGTGGTGGAATGCTAAAATGACCCTGTCCTGTAAGGAATTTGGTACCATCATTTTCCATTTCCTTACGTCGCGACCATGCAATTTAAATAGGGTGTTTCTAAATTTGCCTATCTTGGCATCCAATCTTGGTATTATGTCTGGAGCCTTGTCGAATAGCCTCTTCAATTCAGGGTCTTCTTGTTGTAGCTTTGCTATGTTCTTGAAGTCTTGCAAGATCTCGTTGCTTTCTTTGCTACTTATCTGCATAATTTTGATCTCATGGTGCGGACTGTATATCGTCTCGGGTATGTGACTCTCCGACCTCAATCTTGACAATAAGTCACTGAAGATGTTCTCCTTCCCCGGGATATGTTTGACCTCTATGTCGTATGACATTATCTCATGTATGTACCTTGAGATTTTGGAGTTGGTCAGCTTGCATTTTTGAATGAAGGACAGGCTTACGTGATCTGTATATATAATTATTTTATAAAGATATATATATTGTCTGAACTTTTGCAACGCAAAATGGATTGCACCTATTTCCAGTTCGGTTATGCAGGCATTGGCTTCTATTTTATTTAAAAATCTAGAAGCTGTGGCAATCACATGTTTGTTGCCATCTGCATCTTCCTGTGCTAATATTGCTCCATATGAGTGCGCACTAGCATCAGTGTATACTAGAAAAGGTGAATTTGGATCCGGTCGTTCCAGGAGAATACTGTGCTTGAAAAGTTCTTTGATATTCTCAAAGGCCACCTGGTGTTCAGCATTCCATTCCCACTTAGTATCTTTTTTCAACAGTGCTCTAAGGGGTACCAATTCCTTAGCGTAGTTGACCACAAATTTTGACTGGTACTGCAAAATGCCCAGAAACCTTCTCAACTGTTTTAAGTTACGTGGGGGTGGTATATGCTCTATGGCCTTGACCCTCTCCGGATTAGGTTGTATACCATCAGGTGTTATGATGTGGCCTAGAAATTCAGCTTCTTTGACGAAAAATTCACACTTTTCTAAATTTAGGGTCATGTTGCTTTCCTGGAACCTGGATAATACATAATCTATGTGATGTAAGTGTGACTCGGGATTCTCACTGTATATTAAAAAGTCGTCTACATATTGCGTCACAAAAGTCTCGATGGTATCTCCAAAAACTTTGTCCAGAGCTCTCAGTAGTGCACTGCTACTGGTCGATAGTCCAAAGGCACATTTTGAAAAATGGTATACCTTTCCTTTGTGCAAGAAACAGGTATATTTCCTGACATCTGGATGAAGAGGAATTTGCCAGAACGATGCTGTCAAGTCGAGACTAGTGAAATGTTGACCTCCCTTCAATTTCGATATTAGTTGGTCTACCCCCTCAGGCCTGTAGTGATCCGGCAAGGTATGTGCATTTATCTTCCTTGCGTCGATGGTCATCCTCAATTTTCCCCCTTTCTTATGGACCCATACTACTGGATTCACATAACATGAGTCCGACGGCTCTATTATTCCGTCCGCTAACATTTTCTGGATTACTCTGTCAGCTTCCTCCCTGATGGAGTTGGGGATGGGCCTGGATTTGTGTGAATAGGGGGTTATATCTGTTACTGTAAAAGTATGTACGTACTTGTTACACGTACCTGGCTTTTTATCGAAAACTTTCCTGTTTTTAACCAATATTTTCCTAAGTTGGCTTCTTTCCTCTTCAGAGATGCCATGTGCCCCCCAGACCTTCTCATCGATTAGCTGTAACATCGATTCTTCTCCATCTGTTGGTAGTGGTTCAGGTTGGTAGTTATCCCAGGTAACATATTCGTCTTCTGTGCAGATCCAATGGCTGCAAACGTTAGTTTCTTCATCGCTCGTCCAACCTGTTTTCTTCTTATTTACCCTTAGGTCTACCAACCTATTCTCGTGGACATTGATGTTTTCCACAAAGAATTGTTCATCCGGATGGATCCCTGTCTGGTCTGGTTCCTCCTGGCATGTTTCTTCCTCCAGGAACTTCGCAGTGCATTCTGAGGCTCCTTCCTTAATGATAAATTCATGTAGGTCATAGTTAATTACCGACCTCCAAAGGTTAAGCAAATCACTGCCAATGATTAGGGTAGCTGTTAGTCTAGGTATTACTAGGGCAATAAAATCGAACTTCCAACTTCCGATTTCAATTACCAGCCTTACCTGGTATTTAACATGTTCCTTCTTCTTGCCAATTGCTGTGCTGCAATATACTCCACACACAGGCAAGAATTCAGCATTTCTTTTAGTTATCAGTTCCTGGAACAGCTGTTCGTCACATACTGATGTGCTGGCTCCTGTATCAATCATTGCTGGCAATTCGATACCCCATACCTTCAGCCTAATCATTGGTGGATTGGTTATCTCCTTTCTTTCACTCGCCTGTCTTCTCAAGGTACCTACATTACATTGGTCAATATTGCCCCTACTGCCACACAGGTCAACTTCCGGGACACAAAGTTGACTTGTACTTAGTTTTCCTGGACGTTGGAGGTGATCGTAGTTTCTGTATTCTGTGCAGTATCGGTCCTATCCGGCACATTTTCATCCTGTTCCTGTTGTCTTATGTTGTCGATGTTCCCTTGGTTCCTGCCCCTTTGACGTGAACCCCTATTGTACGACGGCCTATGGCTGTTCATGTATTCCCTACAGAATCGTATATGATTCACTTGATGGGTACGGTCTCCTGGTCTTCCACGATCATATCTATGCGTTCTGTACCTCGATTCACCCCTCGGTATCGTGTCGTGGTACCGCTGTCTTGTGTTCTCCATCCTCTCGCCATGATTATGTGGTTGTGGGAAATGGTGTGCCCCTCTCCCCCTTTCATGGGTACTCCTAGTATTTCTATGTTCTCCCTCACTCTGGTTGTTCGTAGTCGTGTTTCGGTTTAGGATGGGTGAGTTTGGGTGACCGTTCCTATGTCTATGCTCATTAGGCCGACCATTTTGTGTTTCGAAGGCTGTCAGCAGTTCTATCATATCTGCAAAATCTACCGGCCTTGCAACAATTAATCCTGTTCTCACTGTGTCTGGGAAATGTCTTGTTATGCTGGCAATTAGTTCAGCCTCCGACAAGTTGGGGTCTAATAGCTTTCCTTTGTTGGCTACTTTCATAAAATAATCGACTAGCGACAACCCTTTGGTTGGATCGTATCTACCTGTCGCTAGCTCTACCCTAGTTTGGTTTTGTTTAGCTGGGCCCCAATACCTTGATAGGAATAAATTTCTGAATGAGCTATAAGACTCGTGACCAGCTAGTGTTAACCTGAGCCATTCTAATGCCTTGTTTTTTAAGCTTTTCTTAACTATCATCATCCTAAGCTCGTTTGGTATCCTTTTCACTTTAAAGTATTCTTCCATCTCTTTAACAAAGAGTTTTGGATCGTCTCCCTTCTCCTCGTCAAATGTAGGTGGTGTGATTTCATGTAATATGCTGTTGGTGTAACATGTGTTATGTGTTGTGTCATTGTTTGGTTGTGAACCTCTTTCTCTGTATGGTGAGTCAACATTTTGTACATTACTCAAGTAACTCTCATCTTGTACATTACTTACATCTAAATCATCTTGTCTTTGTAATGCCTTCACAACATCATTTACATTAGCCAAATTTTCTTTCCCTTTTTTCATTTCTTCACAAATTGATTTTAAATCATTCTTTATTTCTAAGTGGCTTTGTTTCATATCATTTATAGCATCCTGTTGTGAAAGCATCACATCATTCATTGTCTTAATTTTAGGAATTACAATTTGTTCTACAGTTTCATTAATAATGTCTTTCTTTACTACCTCAATCTCTTTCCTTAATTCCTCAGTTATTTCTGCTTTTACATTTGTTATCTTACAGTCTACACTTGTATTACATTCTGTTATTTCATCCCTACATCTAGCAATTTCTTCTTCTAACACAATTTTATTCTCCCTCATCTCTGATTCTATCTTTCCCATCCTATCTCCTACAATTTCTATCCTAGCTTCTAAGGCTTCCTTTGTTTCATTTAAGTTTTTATGTACTAATTTTAAATTAGTTTCCATTACTTTCATATTTTCTTTACACTCCTGTCTTCCTAATTCTATTTTCTGTTCTAGGTTCTGTCTACCTAATTCCATTTTCTGTTCTAAGTCTTTTCTCACTTCCTCCATTTTCTGACCTAAACTTTGTTCTATATCCTGTTTTAATTCTACCTTATTTTGTTCTAGTTTTTGGCCTATACTCTGACCTAAACTTTGTTCTATATCCTGTTTTAATTCTGCATTATTTTGCTCCATTTTCTGACCTAATTCTACCTTGTTTTGTTCCAGTTTCTGACCTATTTCCTTCATATTCTGTTCTAGTCTTTCAAACATCATCATCATTAACCTTTGGTCTTTGCTTATTTCCGCCTGTTCACCTTCTAATCCTTCCTGGTAACTAGGCCTATCTGCCCCTTCCCCCACTCCTGTTTCTATCTCTTTTCGCGACATTTCAATTCCTTTATCTAATTCACTTAATGTTGAAAGTCCTGTTACTTTGCCACTTCTAAGTAGCATTAATAAATGGAAATAAAATAAAGACAAATTTTGGATCCTACTTTTTTTTTTTCTGCTGGTTCTTCGTCCGGTTATTTACGTCTCCTGGGTAGTTGGCTTCGCTAGATGATCTCCGGTGTTTTTCCCACGTTGATTCTCCGTGTATCGATGTTTTGTTGATATCAGACGATGGTCTATTGGCGTCTTTCTCCTGCACGATGAGATAGCGTCATTCGATGTTAACACTTTGTTCTCTTAATTTTGCATTCCATTCTAAATTTGAGCTCCACGTTGGGCAAGCCATTTGTGGCGGGGTTTTTATTATAAAAGATGGTCTATATTAGCGTGAATATAGCAGCAAATGGAGTATTGTTTTTACTAAAAGGTGGAAAGTTTGTTATAGCAGACGCCACTCTTATCTGCAGGGTTGGTGGTCGAAGAATGGAATGCAAAAGCCAACGTTCTTTTATCACAAACACATTTATTAGTTATTTACACTTCTTCTCACAATTTCGATTAATTAACGACTTTTAAATTTCGACAGCGTCTACACTGGTTAAAAGTTTGGGTGTAATTCACATATTCACACACCATCAACAATTATACGTCCTTACACTTTGAGTTCACCGACGCTAATGAATATAGTACCTAGCGTCCTATGACGCAACACCGCCATTCTTGTGTATTCATCCGCGCAACAGTTCTCATTGGTTGAACTCAAAGTGACGAGAAGACATTGTCTATTTTGAGTATTGAAAAAAAATAGGTCCCTGATACACCCAAATTAAAAGAATTAAAAATTTACACACTCTTACAAAAATATTTACATGAACAATTTTCTATTAGTCAATATTCTGTCTCAAGGTGTTTGGAGCTCCATTCATGTACTTTGTTTAGGGCTGTTTCTATTCTGTCTTTAATTCAGGTTTTATTTGGAGAGCCTGAAGTCCAAATGACTACATCATCAGCAAATAAAGCAATTTTGGTTTCTAAAGTTTTTATTATTGATGGAAGGTCATTTATATATATGTTAAAGAGTGTTGTGCTCAGAACAACACCTTGCGGAAGTCCTCGGTGTGTTTATATTTGGAAATGTACATATTATATTTTGTGGCACAACATTTTTGTGAAATAAACTGAGTTATCCATTTAAGCATGTTACTTTTCACACCTATTGATTGCAACTTCTCAATTAATTTGTTTCTCCAGACAGTGATATGCTGATTTAAAATTATTGAATACTGCCAAGGTATCCTCCTTTCTAATGAAAGCTTCCTTGATGTCTTGGCTTAGTAGGAGTACATTTTCACTTGTACTATGATTCTGTCTGAAGCCGGTCTGTGAACCATTAAGTTGTAATATTCTAGGAACCAGTTAAGTCTAGATGCCACCATTCTTTCCATCACTTTTGCAATAACACTGGTCAAAGATATTGGTCTGAAACTATTAATATTGTTTGAGGGTTTGTTTTTCTTTAAAATCGGGATGATAATGGCTTTTTTCCAGTCGGAAGGTACAGTCATTCTCCAACACGTGTTATACAGTTTAAGCAGGATTTATTTTCCTTTCCTGCCAAGGTGTTTAATAAACTCTGGGTGGATCTTGTCAGGTCCTGGAGATTTTTTGTTCTGTAATTGTGCTATTGCTAGCTCCAGTTCTGTTTCGTTAAAATCCTGAATAAAAATATCATTTTGTATATCTTTTGGCTTATTAGTTTCTCTGATAGTTTTTTGGATAGCTTTATCTTGTTTTTTATATGCTTGGGGTATGCTTTGTGACTGAGCATAAAACTTGTTAAGGGATTCTGCTATTTCCCTATCTGTAGTTAAGCTTTTGTTATTATGTTTTAATGGTTCAGTTGTATTTTTTGACAATTTTGTTTTAGTACCTGGGCGACCGAGCTTCGCTCGGCGTTTTTCGCCTCTGTTTTTGTGAAATCTTTTTTGTGGGATAAGATACTTATTTAGATAAACTGAAAGTCAAAAGGTTAACTAAATAACAATTTTAGTCGCAATTGTGAAGAGTCATTTCCGAGATACAAATATTTCATAAACACCATCATTTCAGCTGTAAAACATCTACTGCTGAAAGCAGGCCTCCCCCATAGGTATCCACCCAGTTTTACGTTTTCGTCGAGCATTTGTTCCATTATGGAGTTCAGTTCTTTGCTGCTGTGATGGACTCCACGCCGTTAACACATTCGCCGAGGTCCTTCATCTTTCCGTCCAGTTCTTCCATGGCTTCCTTTACCCTGGCCAGTCGCTCGTTAGTATTCTCCAATAGATCTACCTTCATATTACTTATTCCCGTCTTCATCTTTTCTGTTTCGGAGTTTACATTTTCAGTTTGCCTTCCATTTTTGTTTCCATTTTGTCCATTTTTGTTCCTATATTTTCTATTCCGCAGTTTACATTTTTCCAATTCTGTTTTCATATTTGTTTCCTCTGCCAAATTCTGGAATTCATTTCATTTCCCATTATGTCCATCTTGGCTAACATTTATTTCATCAGCTGTTCCATATCATGCTTTTCGGCGCACTCCTGACATCAATCGTGATTACTTTACTTTTTTAACTATTTCTTTATTAAAACACCGGAGCAACACTAAGCAAAAGCAATGTTGAAGAATAACAAATACTACAGAAAGAAAATTGGTTGATAAAGCCATGTTAATGTACCACGCATTTATGTTTCAAACATAGAAAATTCTATGAATTGTTCGTCAAAGCGGGAGTAGTGAAAGAAATGTGATTGTGTTTTACTAAAGAAAAATGAGTAGAAAAACCGTGTGAATGTTATATGTTGCACTTATATTTCAAGTGTATGGAAAAATGTATGGATTGTTTGCAGCAGAGGGAGTAGTATGTTAGGTAAAAGCAAAGGGAGCAGAGAAAACCATGTGAACCTAATACATTGCGTGGTAAAATGGATTGCATAAAAACCTTCGCCATGAAAAAAATTAGATATGTCACTTTTCATGGCGATCAGTCAACCTGTTTTGGAATTTAATTACCCTTCAACATAAGATATGTATAGGCCTTGGTATGTCTGAAGTTGATAAACCATAGGGAATAACATGTGAATTGTTACGTAAAACAAAAGTGAGTAGAGAAAGTAGTATGAATGTAATACGTTGTATTTGTTCCAAACATATAGCAAATTGTATGAATTATATGTTGAAGGGCGAATAGCGAAAGAAGACTGATTGTGTCTCGTAAAGGAAGAATTAGTAGAGGAAATCATGTGAATGTAATACGCTGCATTTATATTTCAATCCTAGAATATTATATGAATTGTACGTTGAAGGGCAAACAGAGGATACATGAATGCGCTACGTAAAAGAAAAGCGAGTAGAAAACCATTTGAAAGTACTATATTGTGTAGTAAAATTGTTACCATAAAAACTCTCCATGAAAAAAGTACATATACGT
Source organism: Tenodera sinensis (assembly GCA_030765045.1). NCBI lineage: Eukaryota > Metazoa > Arthropoda > Insecta > Mantodea > Mantidae > Tenodera > Tenodera sinensis. Next base: position 2,363,686 of record JAUKNM010000021.1, read on the forward strand.
GCCGAATTTCGCAATGATCGGTTAAGCGGTTTTCGAGATTAACAGTTAGATATACACAAACATTCAAGTTGTATAGATGATATGAATTGTTTGTAGAAGAGTGAGTGGAGAAAGACATGTGAAGGTGTTACCTAAAAGTGAGTAGAGTAAACACTGTGAATGTAACATGCAGCATTTCTATTTCAAACATGCACAAAATTGTATGACTTATTTGTAGAAGAGTGAGTAGAGAGAGAGAGAGAGATGTGAATGTGTTACCTAAGAGTGAGTAGAGAAAACAGTATGAATATAATATGTAGCATTTCTATTTCAAACATACAGAAAATTGCATGACTTCTTTGTAGAAGAGTGAGTAGAGAAAGAGATGTGAACGTGTTACTTAATAGTGAAAGGAGAAAACAGTGTGAATATAATAGCACTTCGGTTTCAAACATACAGAACATGGCATGACTTATTTTAAAAGTGGGAATAAAAGTGTTTTTTGGTGCAAAATCGCGTTTTTATGGAAAATTATTTATAGAAGACTGAGTACAGAAAGAGCTGAGAATGTGCCACCTAAAAGTAAGTACAGAAACCACTGTGAATGTAATATGCAGCATCTCTATTTCAAACATACAGAAAAGTGCATGACTTATTTGTGGAAGAGTGGGTAGAGAAAGAGATGTGAATGTGTTACCTAAAAGTGAGAGGAGAAAACAGTGTGAATGTAATAGCTCTTTTGCTTCAAACATACAGAACATGGTATGACTTATTTTAAAAGTGGGGACAAAAGTGTTTTTGGTGCAAAGTCACGTTTTTTATGGAAAATTGTTTATAGAAGACTGAGTAGAGAAAGAGATGTGAATGTGTTACCTAAAAGTGAGAGGAGAAAACAGTGTGAATGTAATAGCACTTCTGTTTCAAACATACAGAACATGGTATGACTTATTTTAAAAGTGAGGATAAAAGTGTTTTTGGTGCAAAATCACGTTTTTTATGGAAAATTGTTTATAGAAGACTGAGTAGAGAAAGAGATGTGAATGTGTTACGTAAAAGTGAGTGGAGAAAACATTGAATGTAATATGCATGTATACAAAAATTTAACCAAATCTTTAGAGCCGTTTCTGAAATACCGGGAAATATATGGTGCGGTTTTCATAAAAAGATAGTCAACACATATCAGCGTGAATATAGCAGCAGGAATATTGTTTTTACTGAAAGATGGAAAGTTTGATTGATATCAGACGCTACTCTTATCTTCAGGGTCGAGGTAACAGAATGGAATGCATAAATCAACGTTCCTTTATCACAATATATTTATTCGTTAATTTACACTTTTAGCACCATATTAATTAATCAACAATCTTCACAGTTTGGTAGAATATACACTGTATAAAAGTTTGGGTGAAAGTTACATGTTCACACGCTATCAAACATACGTCTGATCATCATGAGCATACAGACACTAATAAAAAAAGAGTCCCTGGCGTCGGTATGACGCAACACCGCCATTCTTTTGTATTCATCCGCGCAACAGTTCTCATTGGTTGAACACGAAGTGACAAGAAAACATTGGCTATCTTGAATATTGAAAAATAAGTCCCTGATACACCCAAATTAAAAGAATTAGAAATTTACACACTCTTATAAAAATATTTACATGAACGACCCTCCATTGGCCAATATTCTGTCTCATATATATACAAGAATTGCACTGTAGAAGCGGGAATAAAAAAAATGTTATTTTTTTATGTAAAATCGCGTTTTTTCGGGAATTACACCTATATAGATGAACTTAAAAAGCAAAACTCTATCTGAATACAAAAGTTGATCGAAATCGTTAGAGCCGTTTCCAAGTTGTGCGGAATAAATATATGTATTTATATATATACAAGAATTGCTCGTTTAAATATATAAGATTAAGGAATTTTTACATTTTATTTCCAACTTTCCTATAGTCCATATGTTCTACAAAATTTGTGAAGCTGGCCTTCTTTGCTGTAATGAATTCTTCCTTAAAAGTGGCTACTTTTCTTCTCCAGTTTTGTACATCTTCTGGACACTTGGTTCTTTCGGCTTTGACTCTTGCTATATTTCTTTCGTGTTTTAACTTAGATAGAGATGGAGACCAAAAGTAGCTATATTTCTTTAACTTTCCTTAGGGGATATGTGTTTTGGCTGCTGTCAATAATATTTCACAAATTTTTTTATTCATTTCATCTGTTGACTTGAACTCTGATTCTAACAGTATATTACACTTCCCTTCTATCTCATTTTGGAAACTGGACCAATCTGCTTTTTTAAAATTCCAAGAAGTTTTAATTTTTGGTTTATTACTTTTATTTATTAGACCTCTTATGGAGTTTATGGTGATTCTATGGCCTGAACCTGGGTCTTCTATTATTTCTCTTTTTGTATTGTCAATTATGTCAGATGACACCATCAGAAGATCAGGATTTGTGCCTGAACCATTATAATGAAGGTAAGTGGGTGGATCATATGCATCAAATATTAATTCCATTGTTGATGAGTTTAACAGGTCTTCTATGACTCTTCCTGCTGAATTTATATCTCTGTAGCCCCACCTAGGGGAGTGTGCATTAAAATCACCTATTAAAATACTTTTGGGTTCTATGGGAATAGAATTTAGATCTAGTGTATTGTCTGGAGGATTGTAGATACTGTAAATTCTATAGTGGTAGTTACTTTTCCATACTTCAATTTTAACTATTTCTGACTTATCTTGTTCTTCCATTGTTTTTTTGGATTTGGATAGTAGTTTTCATATTTATTTTAATTCCTGTAAGAATACCACTTGCTATTTGACGAGCCTTTGGAAGTATATGTGTAGTGTACTGATCCATTTCAAAGTATATTTCCTGTTCTTCTGATATATTGGCTTCTTGTACTGTGAAGAAATCTATATCTTGGTCTTTTAATATTTTCATTAGCTCTTGTTTTTTAGGCTGGGACATGCCTCCTGCATTCCATTGTAGAATTCTTAAAGTATTGGAATTGTTGTGATGAAATTTGCCTAAAGATGTCCCCACCCGGAGATCCGATTGGGGGACAGTTTTAACTCCAGAATGTTTATCTTTAGGACTCATACTCATGTATGTGGCTTTCATGTAACTGTTTTCTTAACGGGCACCAGTTTTACAATGTGGCAGTTACATCACCCGACTTAAACCCCCATTTTGCAAGGGGGACCACACCTATCGTTGGTCAACGGGTCCATCGGACCTAGCCGGGAGGACTAAATAGGTGGTATTTAGATCCACCGACCTTTCCCTCATGTGCCTCTGAGGGACGCTGTTGTGCTGTGATAGCACAGCACATATGTAAGTGGCATTTCCTCCATTTTAGATGAAATAGTTATACCGCTGTGATTCGGTCTGTTATAATTAATGTAAACTGAAGCCTTACTGTCCATGTGAATGACTACCAACTGCTCGAATAGAAGAGTTAAAATTTCCAGTAACCATAAGTAATACAACATAATTAACTAATATCCTTAATATTGTTGAATTAAAATTTAATAATAGAGAATATAAGAGTATTAGTGATAAAATTGATCTTGTCAGTATTTTAAATAATTTATCTGAAACATTGCCAGATATGCATGAGAAGATTGGATTTTTAAAAGAGCAGGTTTCATTGCTAAACTGTAGCAAGAGTAAGGCAAGATATTCATGGGATATTGTAGTTCTTTGGTCATTAATTCATTCCATTTCTCCTCACTGTTACAAATTTTTAAGAAGCAGTGGACTAATAAAAATGCCTAGCCCTGCTACTCTGGGTAGAATAGGTAGTGAATTTTGTTGTAATCCAGTTCCTGAACAAACTCCTGCGCATTTTCTAGGATATTTAGCTAGGAAAGTATCATTTTTAACAGAACAAGACCGAACAGTTCTGTTGTTGATGGATGAAATCCATTTAAAGTCACAGATGGATAATAAAGGAGGAAATATTGTGGGTCAGACCCATGATAGTAGTGCATGTGCTTCTAGTGCCATGTATTCATAGTTTGGGTACTCAGTACACTGATGTAGCTCATATCCTTGCTTTCAAAGTCAGGCAAGCCCCTGCTCTTTTCAGCTTCCTCAAAGATATTGTATTGAAACTGGAGAGCATAGGATTTGAAGTTGTTTTGTGTAGTATCTGATAATAATGCCATCAATAAGAAATCTATATCATACTTAAGTGACCTACCAGAGCTGAAAATTAAATACCCACATTCTAATCACGGTGCTGAAAGTAGGCCACTGTATTTATTATTTATTTATGCCAACAAACTTACTGTTGGTGTTTTTAAACACACAAGCCGTGTGTGGGCAAAGTTTGAGAGGTAGAACTGGAACTTAAAAATTCAATGCCACAACTGGGATTTGAACCACAGACCTTCCTCTTACCGGGCGGCGGCTCTAACCACTGAGCTATTGTGACAAACTGCCAGAATGGCATTAAATTCTCAAACCAGTTCGTATTTCTCCTGGTAAACCACAAAGGCAGTCTCACATCAGAGACAAATTACCTCAATGGTAACTTACTATTGTAAGTACTTTATATCCCAGGATTAAATAACCTTCAGATGGTAATTATTATTTATTTATGCCAACAACTTACTGTTGGTGTTTTTAAACACACAAGCCGTGTGTGGGCAAAGTTTGAGAGGTAGAACTGGAACTTAAAAATTCAATGCCACAACTGGGATTTGAACCACAGATCTTCCGCTTACCGGGCGGCTGCTCTAACCACTGAGCTATTGTGACAAACTGCTAGAATGGCATTAAATTCTCAAATCAGTTCGTATTTCTCCTGGTAAACCACAAAGGCAGTCTCACATCAGAGACAAATTACCTCAGTGTTGGCATATATAAATAATAATTACCATCTGAAGGTTATTTAATCCTGGGATATAAAGTACTTACAATAGTAAGTTACCATTGAGGTAATTTGTCTCTGATGTGAGACTGTGCCTTTGTGGTTTACCAGGAGAAATACGAACTGGTTTGAGAATTTAATGCCATTCTGTCAGTTTGTCACAATAGCTCAGTGGTTAGAGCAGCCGCCCGGTAAGCGGAAGATCTGTGGTTCAAATCCCAGTTGTGGCATTGAATTTTTAAGTTCCAGTTCTACCTCTCAGGCCATTGTATTTTTGGTTTGATAGTGTGCACCTTATGAAATGTATACATAACTATTGGCTAGATCAGAAGGAGGAGATTATTATGTTTCCAGAATTTAATAATGAGGTGGATGGTGGTGTTGCATCCTTCAATAGTTTAAAATCTCTTCGTGTGATTGAAAAAGCAAATCTATTGAAATTTGACAACTCAGTGTTAAATCACTGTATCCATCATCCATAGATAGGCAAAATGTAAAACTTGCCCTTCATATTTTTGACCATAAAACAGCTATTGCTCTTCGGGAATTAGGTTCTAAACGTAAAATAAAATACTGGAATGACACTGCCACTTTCATTGACATTATATGCAAATGTTGGGATGTTGTAAATGTCAAAACTTTGTCAAAGGGTCAAAGATTATTAAATAGATTTCAGGAACCAATAGCTAGGAATTCTGAACACATAATAGACTTTTATTTAATCAGTTTGCAAATTGGCTAATGAAAGAGAATTCTCAGGATATAATTGGTCTCAGCAAACACACTCATTTAGCACTTAGACATACCACTCTTGTACTGGTGAATCTGGCTGGATATTCGCTCGCTGCAAAAAGAGAGAATACTTCTAAACAGGCAAGGCTCAAACTGATGACCTGGAAAGTAGGTTTGGAAAGTATTGTCAGATGAGTGGTGGTAATTACCATGTTTCCATTATACCAATATTTGAGCCGGAAAGGAAGCTCAGGGCACAAAGCTACACATCATTAATATTAAAGTCACAAAAAATGGGTGATATCATTACCAAGGGCGATTTTTTGTTTAATGAATCAGACATCAATGACCTTTCAAAAATTACATACCCTAAGGAGTTAAATTTAGTTGTAGATGTTGATCTACAGGAGCTAACATAGGAAGTGTGGCCTTTGCTTCACTACATAAGTGCCTACTGTTTTTATAGGGTCATTAGGAAAAACAAGTGTGATTATTGTAAAATGTATGTGATTGGAAATGATGAGGACGTGAAAGATGACAGAAATCATTTGATAGCTGTCACCACTAGAGGTGGTCTGTGTTATCCTAGCCAGGATGTTGTAACATGTGTAGCATATGTATATTTTATAACGCAGAAATTGCTCACTGAGAAAGAACATGTCTTTCTTCAGGAAAGGTGTCAAAGAAGTGTATTGTTTTCTATGTGCCATAACACCTTGCCTGTAGACTTATTTCCTGGTTTGCTTGCACTGCAAATCACACTGTAAATGCAATCATAAGTTGTATACTTAGTGCTGTAATCAATATTCTTTTGAATAATTATACCAAGAGGGTTAATGACAGTGTAAATACAATAATGATGATGATTATTATTATTATTATTATTATTATTATTATTATTATTATTATTATTATTATTATTACTACTACTACTATTATTACTGTTACTGCCACCATCACTACCACTACTAATTTGCATTTTAAGCAAAAATAAATGAATATATAAATGATACTTAATTATTCATTGAATACCCAACACTTTCCTTGTTTCTCGAAAGTTTCCTTAAATAGGTACAGGTACGGTTGATTATGATTTTAAATAGTACATTCTTTAAATGACAGTAATTTGTACGCTAGTTTTTCTCATATATACTTGCGTATAGGATGAAGTAAGAAAAAATATAAGTAACGTATTATAATTTACGCTTTTCATTGCATAAATTAAAAATTCCATTACAATAAAGTTCAATATAGCTGCTAACACAACACTACCATTTCGTCTTGGAGTATGACTCCTACAACTGACGTTACGGATGGAGTGAGAAGTCACTATAGAAGGCCATTATCACTAAACTATAGGCCAGTGGCGTCAATCGTGGCCCGAGTGGCAATGCCACGGAGACAGCCAGTCCCCATACCCTGGGCATAGCGGGCCAATACGTTAGAAACCAGTTCAGTGCAGTTTTCCGTGTGATGCAGGCAGAGAAATGGCTGCGTCCGAGAGTGCAGGCAGGAGTCATTTGGATTCGCCTGTTTCAAATGGGAAAAAATTCCTCTGCAAAGAAGTCGGTAGTAGAATTCAGTACCTAATATGCAACCAGTAACTTGCATTAAAATGCAACATACAAAGACATTATGAACGTAGATAAAGTAAATAATGCAGCAGTTCAGCTGGAGCTGATAGAAGTACAATGTGTCGCCTTCATGAAAAATTTGACAATTCATGCTCAGACGCACTGATCGAATTCTACCAGAAACTTGACCATAGGCGTATTCTAAATTTGATTTGATTCCAAACAGCAAAAACTACGACATTGTATGGTAGTACTTACCTTTGTGAACAGGGTTTCTTATAATGAAGCTCCTGAAAACTCGCCAGAGAAACAGGCTCTCGGATAGCAATCTCGCATCCAGTCTTTGTAATGTTATTGAGCCAAATTTTTAAAAGTATGTGAATTCAAAAATATGCCAAGTGACTGATCCTACAAATGTGTAACATGTGGTATTTTACTTAGGTTTTCTGTAAGATTGTTTTTAATTCATTATCCAAACGCTTAACACTAAAATATGCATCTTTAAGGACAGTAGGTTTCAAACAACTTACATGTAGTTCTTCCGTTTAATTTTGGAGGAAATCGTCAACCCCTGTTACTAGTAATGTTTTGCGTTACTTCACTTATTTGAAGATAATCCAAGTAAATATTCTGTTATTTATGTTTAATAAAAATAGCTGAGTATCCATTTAAGGGATAACAGGATTTCAAAACTGCAATTTACTGTTCATATAAATATAGGTATATCTGATACAAGTTCGTATAAAAAGCACTATTATGAATACTGTGTAATTAGTATCTTATTTATTTATTTATTTATTTATTTATTCATTCATTCTTTTGAAAATTTAGTTTGACATTTTTATATCTGGGATTGAAAAGTAATAACATCTATCTTTAAGAGGTATGTAAGTGCGTAAATGGTGTATTTCACAGTTTGGGAATACTAACACAAACCTGGCTAGGGTAGGTTTAATAGTACCTATAATTCAGCCTAATCATCAAAAAGTTGCAACTACTTTACTATTTTAATCAACTTGAATAACCACGTCAAGTAGTTTTCTACTTATGGGGAGAAGTACTGCTCCTCTTCGTAGACCCCAACTTGTATCTGTGCTATGTATCCTTATAGGCAATTCTGAAGGAAAACATTCGTAAGGTATACGCACTCTAAGAAAGGTTTTATCTGTAGATGCAACCAACCTGCAAGTAAACAGGAGTCAGGAGATAACCTTTTTGGTGTTGATATGTATTACGTAATGTTTCGACCGCTGGTTGCAGAACAGCCCTCAACTCCCTATGACTTTGACACCACTGCTATAGGCTACTAATCTGTGACTATGTGGCGGGCAGACCACGCAGTGCATTGGTGACCAAGTAGCTGACACACTTCACTTAAAACTGTATCACCACATCGCACCAGACCAGGTGGAAGGAATACAATGATTTATGGTGCACTATTTTATTTCGTTACATTAGGAAATACTTTGCGATGTTTCTGAGGAACTACGTATTTTGGATGTGCCGAAATTGCATTTCTAATGAATAGACCCCGGATGTTTAGTAATTACATATTCTCTTCCTGTATATTATAAGAAAAGCTAAAACGCCGACGAATTGCACTCAAAGGGCCTTAACTTCAAAGCTTTAACTTACATATTTTGTGGTATTAATATTTCACACCAAGCTACATAAATTTACATATTTTAATATTATTGTGGAGTTATACATTTCCCCACCAAGAAACAAAAAAACTATTACAAGTTTTTTATTGTGCATCTCATACATTGTCGCGAGGCCCATTAATTTTCATTACACTCAAAACTAAATTGCAGGAGTTCGATGGGAACAATGACCTGTTTTAAACGTTTCCTATCTATACTTTTTCTCAACTGTTGCAGAATTTGTAACAGTCAATTGCATATAAATTAACCATGTCATCGGTTTCGTCTTCGTTTTCATCAAAGCTGAAAACATAGATTTCTATTGGCAATGCTTTAAGCACTGATGCCCGCCTCGATAGCGTGATGGTTAGCGTGTCTGCCTCACGTTCAAGAGGTCGCGAGTTCGAATCTCGCTTAGGGTAAGTTATCCGGGTAAGGTTTTTTCCGAGGTTTTCCCTTATCCTGAGAAGACGAATGTCGGGTAACGTAAAGCTCCATGGACCTCGGGCTCATTTGAGCATCATTTCACCCATTTCATTCGCTCACCGTCCGATATGACGCAATGTTGGAGGACGTTAATTAAAAAAAAAAAATTAAGCACTGATGATAAGAGTCCTGTGACAAACTTGTGATAAATCTGTAGGGTGTGCAATAAAATCTCAATCTGAACAACATTTACGAATCAATCTAACAACAACGGGTTTCTTCAAAGAAACAGATACTTACATCATTGTAGGGGAGACCTACACCATCTAATACTGAATTTTACAAAGAACTGTGCATGGCATTGGTTGCAGGGAACATACCCTGGAACAAACTTCAGATACAGGAATTTAAACATTTCGTACAGCCATACCGCAACCGCAACATTCTCGAGGAGTCCATTCTCAGGAAGAATTATTTGGATTCCTGTTATGCTGATATATTAGAAAAATGAGGGCTGGCATACGAAAATCACCTATATAGATTTCTGCTGATGAGATGACGGATGTTATAGGTCGTTCCGTCGCCAATCCAATAGCGGGCAAATTGGACCCCGAGGCTGCAAGTAAAGCGTATTTAATTTATTGTAAACCTATGGACAAACAAATGGCGTAAAAGAAGAGAGGGTCCTATAGATGTACACAGTTGCAGCTCCATACATGTTGAAAGCTGGTAAATCACTTAGTGTATTTTATCCAAACTTAGTGAATGTTACATGTGCGGCTCATGCATTGCAACGAATGGCAAACACACACATAAATTCTCAGAAGTAAATACATGATATGAGCAACCAAAGTTTTCTTGAACTGTCCTTATCGTGTACAACGATACAAGCAACAGTTACCTGATTTAGCTCTGCCTCCGGAGCCAGTGATAATAAGACGGGTAACATGGATTGAAGTTGTAATTTTTTACACTGACCACTTTGAAGCCGTGAAGTCAGTAATGGAGAACTTTTCTTATGCTGCAATATCTGTGAGTGAATCCTCGTCAATATTCAACAGTACTAAAATGCTACATTCAGTTTCATACATCGCAAGTCACTTCAGTTAGCTTGCCGATAGTATCAGGAAACTGGAAACGTCAAGCATGCCTCTCCAAGAAGCTATGGGAATAACGAAGAAACATTTCAGAAGGTTAGTGCTGTACCAAGTGAAGTGGGTGGTCTAGTTTCCACTAAACGGCAATCTGCATTAAATAAAAACCCTGGGCATTTAAATCTTCTTATTTTGAATAGCATATTTAACGATAAAATAGTAGAATCCCTAGCACAATCCCTATATATAAATAAGCACCATTGGCTTCTTGCGAAGTTGAGCGATCTTTCTCTATTTATTAAACATATTGTCACACAGAAGACTATGAATAACAACAGAACATTTGGAACAGTATAAACCCCAGCGCAACAGCCCTTAAAGTGGCTTATCGCCCAACCGCTGCGCCCCATCTTCGTCCACTATAGGCGTCATGTGTGGAGTGCAGTACTGGAGGGTGGGACATGTTCAGCGCCCCGCGCCCTTCCGACCGGTTATACGTCTCCGAGAGCAGGGATTACTACTTCTTAACCAACTAGCTCCTCGATTAGCCCCTCAGGCACCTAACGAGGCTGAGTGCACCCCGGACCAGACCTGCCTGCGGGGCAAAATCCAATGCCGGTACTGGAGAACGAAGCTGCGTCTCCCGCGCCAGAGGTAGGTGCGCTAAGGGGGCGGTCATTTTTTAAAGTATATCTTATATCTTTAAATTTGTTGTTGTAGTGTTTAACGCCCGCTTTTACTACTACGGCACCGCAGGCGGTGACACTGATGATACATGGAATGAAGATGGAGCACCGGTGGAATGAGATGGCGGGGGAAACCGGAGCACCCTGAGAAAACCCGCCCTGACGCCGCTTCGTCCACCACGAATACCACATGCGGGTCCCTGGGATCGAACCCGGGCCGCCTAGGTGGTAGGCGAGCGCACTAACCGCTCGGCCACGGCGCCGCTTATATCTTTAAACGAGCAATTCTTGTACATACCTATATATACAGGTTGTTTCGAAACGATGCCGAACGAAAATAGCCGTTTCGTAGTTTATAGCTTAACTAGGTAGTCCGAATTTCGGTTTCGTAGCTTAGAAATTCTTTTAGGTATAGTTTTATGCAGCATTAAATATTACATCATTTTGTCACTAGGCAGCGCAGGAACTACTGGTATACGAATCTCAAAAGGGGTTATTGGGATGCATCAGCCACGAAAACAAAACATTATTCCTTGCTCGCTATCAGTGACCCTAGCCTTGCTTTCAGGTAATGGGGCAAAGGGCAGTTACTTGTGTAAAAGTTAACCAATGACTCGGATAGTTTCAAGGTTGCTCCCCAGTGTAAAACCATGCATTCCGTCCTAGTTAGAGGATTTTGCGCGTACTTGCATAGTAACTCCAAGCAATATGGAGCGCTATACGAACGCCGAAATGACGGATATGGTTTTGATATATGGAAGAGCTGAAGGGAGTTCAACTAACGCACGTCGGATGTATTAAGAAGGATTTCCTAATCGACGTGTCCCTCGTCATGGCACATTTATGGCAATAAAGCAGCGCGGGAATCCGAAATGACGGATATGGTTTTGATATATGGAACAGCTGAAGGGAGTTCAACTAACGCACGTGGGATATATTAAGAAGGATTTCCTAATCGACGTGTCCCTCATCATGGCACATTTATGGCAATAAAGCAGCGCGGGAATCTGGTAGTTTCAGAACGCGGCTGTATGACACGGGACGCAATAGGTCTGTAAGGACTGCGCCGTTTGAGGAGCAAGTGCTTAACAGAATTGAGGAAGCACCTGAAATTAGTACTCGACAATTAGCTGTCGAAATGAACGTGGATAATCTTGCTATTTGGACAGTGGTACATGAACGGAAACAGCATCCCTATCGTCCATACGAAATTCAAGCTCTTCAATCAGCTAGTCACCAGAGAAGACAAGAATTTTGCCGATGGTTACTGCAGGAATACAATGCCGATCCGAATTTTGCAAAGTCAATTTCATTCACGGACGCAGTGCAACTGACTAGAGATGGGCTAACTACAGTGTATGATCAGCATTATTGGGCCGAAGAAAATCCGCGACGTTTCATTGAAAGAGGACACCAGCATCGATTTGCAATAAACGCCTGGGGAGGTATAGTCTCAGATTCTCCTATTGGACCATACCTGTTACCTGGAAAGCTAGATGACCCGAAGTATCTCATCTTTCTGCAGAACTGTTTGCCAGAAATGTTGGAATCCGTTCCTTTAGGAAGAAGACAAAGCACGATTTATCACCATGACGGCGCGACTCCGCATTTTTTCCTGGAGCTTCGGGAATATTGGAATTCTGTATTTCCAAACAAATGGATCGGTCGTGGGGTCCCATCCCTTGGCCACCTCGATCCCCAGATATTTCACCAATCGATTTCTACTTATGGGAGCACTTGAAATCTTTAGTGTTGCAACACCCGTACCAACAGAAGTGGAACTGGTAGCAAGACTTCATGCTGCATGGGAAGAAGTGAGTTTAAATCCAGCAGTTCGACGTCGAGTACATAGGTCACTTTTACGAGGATGTCAGCTTTGTTCAGAATCCGAAGGTCGCCAGTCTGAGTATTCGCTTTAATATGTTATAAATAGAAATGTTCAAGAGAAATTGTTCGAGTATCCCCAGAATTGAATAATTTAGTTTCATTAACAATATGTATTGTAAAAATAGTTACATCAATGATAATATCTATTTGTTTAACTTTCGAGCATTTTGTTATGATCTTAATTGTACAATGCGTTTTACAACTTACTGTACATATCAACATCTTCCTTTTCAGTTACAAATGCTTTATTTCGTACTGTTAAACACAGTGAAATAAAATGATTGTCTCATTGCATAAGGCAGTTTGTTTTGGTGAACTTTATCTACAATTCTTTGTTATTCTCTGTTCAATTTATTATTTAATGCTCCCATCCTCAGCCTCACTAACATGAACTTCCCTCTAAAAGGAAGTAATAAGCTGCATGTGTCCACAAGCTTATTTGCCGTCACGGACTGCTATTAAGGAGTTTTGGAACACGTTAAACGCCCATAAATAAGGAATAGCTTCTTTATTGAGGTTTCATAAGTCAAAGAAATTCTGAATAATAGCAAGCTACCGAGGAGTACGCCGGTATGTTTACAAATTGTTACAGCAGGCAGCACGGCGTCACCTACCTGCGCTACTTAATGGGTCATATAGGAGCTGAGCAACTACCCCTATATATTCTTTCAGTGACGTTTGGAAACACGTGTGTGTCAGCGTGTGTGTGAGTGTGTATGTGTGTGTGTCTGTGTATGGATGGACGGACGGAGGGACGGATGCAGGCAGGTAGGCAGGTGTGTGTGTCTGTGTTTTAATGTAATGGGTTACCTTTGTAATGTGAATGTGCTCGGTTTAGGATCTTGGAAAGAAATTAAAAATCAAAGTCGGCAAGATTAGCTTGCCTTTATTTAAACAACAAGAAATAACAAATATAAATATAACAACTTGAATTTAACTTGCCTTGAAAAACTTGCAAATTCACTTGACAGATTCACATATCAGAATTGTCACGAAGCTATATTTTAAATGAAATGAAAGTCTTGCGCATAAACTTCTACCATCCAAAGCTTGTTTAAACCATTATCTAACGCAAAACACAAATCAAGCAAACTAAGTAAACCAGAAAGGCATTTAGAATGAATTTCGAAAAAGTTACAGACAACGCGAGCACATATTAGTGCCTCCATACTAAGCCGCGAAGAGCCGACGTCCTCTCAGTGTGAGAGCCCAATCCAGAAGACCAGGCATATCCCACGGCGGTCCAAGCCTGGTTGAAATTAGCCCTGCATATGCGCGACTCATTTGCTCACTGTAGTTTAGGGACGCTGACTTCGGAGAATGCTTGGCTCCCTCTCTAATACTCTGCTTACAATATCTTGGAGTGAAGGCGGGCAGTTTGACTTATTCCAGGGAGCACTGGATGATTTACGTCCCCAATGAATATTGAGCGAAATATCAGCTCAGTGTGTCTGTGTGGGTGTGTGGATGGATGGATGTAGGTACGCACGTACGCTTAATATATTGTACGGGATGCCAAACTGATCGGTTTCAAATTGGAACCCCTGTCCGGAAATACACGATTAGGACGCTGGAGGGCGTTGAAGTTTGAGAACGAGTACTTGTCACAATTTGTTAACATTCGTTTTGGTATCTTAATACGGAAGGCATGCAACCATTGAGCCGTCTGTGCACTCAGATGAACGACCTGAGCATAATAACATACCTGTACATGCGCTAAATTCCTCCATAGAGTCCTTGGTGCGCATTCTCCTGCGTTACTTGTGTAGCTTCCAGTACAGTAACGTTTTTAACAGCAGTGCAACACGTACCAGTACACAGCTGCTGAAATGGGTGACTTGAGCTTCAGCACACTTTGATGTAAATGTGCAGAAGCACCTCAGCGTCGGATGTGCAAATCGATAGATTGGGTAGGAGAAGCAGTTCCATGACCTGCATGGTCGGTAGATCTGACTCCCCTTTACTATTTTATGTGGAGTTGTATGGAGAGTATGATGTATGACACCCCTGTAATGTCAGCGGAGGACCTTATAGCTCGAGTCCAAGGAGCGATTGAAGATCTTCAAATACAACTGCACGTATTGGGCCATGTGCATGAGGCTTACCACCGCCGATATGTGCTCTGCAATGATGTAGGAAATACACAGTTTGAAGCCCGTTTGTAATGTAGACATTTCGCCGTTGGGCTTATGGACTAAATGTGAACGCACACCGATCTAACACTTTGAAGTGCTATAGCGTCCAAACTGTGCATTTAAGGATTGGTGTTCCTGTTTGAAAACCAATAAGTTTGGCCTCCCGCACAGCATATTAGGCGTTGTCGGTGTATTTTTGGGACACCTCTATGTGTGTATGTGGTGTGTGTGTGTGTGTGTGTGTGTGTGTGTGTGTGTGTGTGTGTGTGTGTGTGTGTGTGTGTGTTCCGCGTATCTTGAAAACGGCTCTAACGATTTGGATCAAATGTATTCAGATAGGGTTTTGCTTTTTAAGTTTAACCAGAGCGAATAAAAGGAGAAATGTGATCACTGCTGTAGCTCAGGTGTTCCGCCGCACAGATGGCAGCGCAGCTGCTAGTGCGATACAATGCTAATACAAACACTAGCGTTTAGCAGAAGATTCACTGGAAAAGTAGCAAAGGAGAAGAATAGTGTTGTTTAACACTGACTAACTCACGCATGCACATTCTGGCAGCCATTCAGAGAAATCCATGACAATAATGTTACCACTAGAATGCAAAATGGCATTAAAGGAATAAAGTAAAATGTAATTTCTTGTGAATGAAAAGTTAACTTTGCTGCAAGAATAGTACAAGCTACTTGTATTTTGTTCTACAGATAAGAATGTACTCACCAATGTTGAAATCAGCTATTAGTAACCTTGGACAATTTCCGAGATGATTTTGCAGCCTTTGATGACTGTAATTCCTTTATTTCCTTGGTGAGGAAAAAGAAGCGACACTTCATGTAATGCAGAATTAATTTGGGGACAAGATCCAGTAAATGTTCCTTACAACACCCAATTCCAGAAGGAACACGAATTTGGTTAACACTGTCACAACAATCAAAAAATAGATCGCCCCACAAGTTACTTTAATTTGAAAGTTTCTCTGCTAAAACCCTCTCTATTTGCGAAAGAACGCAATATGCAGATTTAGAGGGGTAAGTAAGGCATAAATTGTCTGTACCAGTTTTGTGATCTTTAATTGTAGTTAAAAGTGATACGGAGGGGAAATTTGCACACTTGCCATGCAGTAAATTAACACATGCTTTGAAAAATTGTGTACTATATACCCACTCAAGTGATATACCAGGCATTCTTTAGCCATATCCTTCTGAATAATTTCAGGGACATTGTTTTCCCATTCTGGTATATCAGGTTCCTCAATCTCAATTTCGTCCTTAATTTTGCTCTCTATATTTCTTGTAATTCCACTATTATGGCTCAATATTTCCTTTGCTAATAACTTCATTTGGTTAACGAATGATGTTAAAGGCAGCTCTTGCCTATACTCACACTTGCCTTCAGATGATATTGCTAATTTATTTGGAACATAATTGACTGTAACATATGCAACTGGAGAAAATCCACTGTAGATGGATGATGGTCGGAATATATCTCATTATATCTCATACCTTTCCTTTTAGTTGCCTTTGATCTTTTCAAAATTGTATCAACGACAATTTTTTGTTTTTCAGTTGGGCATTTTGTTCCATCAGATTCATCGATATTGCTAATACTTCCATTTACTTTCCTTTCAAGTACTTGAATCTTTGCATTGGCTACTTTCAATTGGCATTTTAGTCTAATTATATTACGCTGTTGTTGTTTTAACCTTTTCTTTAGTAAGCCTACTTTATTACTAACATGTCTACTGGTATCCCCTGCGAGGTGAACATTAAGTGTCGTATTTTGAAGGCCTTCTGCCTGATTCCCACTGTCTTCTAAATTGGTATTTCTTCCAACCCTTTTTGATGGTCGCTGTGAAGGAGGTTTGTGAGGTAGTCTATTGGTCGTGATAAGTTTTTAGGAAGATTAGGAAAACGATGTGGAACTGCATGAGGCATTAACTTCCATCTTTGCCTTGCAATCTCAATATTTTCTCCATTAACTATAAATTTGTGTACCTTTATCAAAAGTTCTTATGAAAAATGTGAATCACACACGTAAATATTAGAAGAAAGGTACTTGTCCTTTCTTGGTATGGCCCTCTCCCATTTAGAAAAGAGTAGTTTATCTTTTGGAGATGTAGAGAAATGTTTACCCTTAGATTTGTCGTATCCAGATCTGCAACCAGGCACGAAACACATAGGCATGTCGATTATTTCTATAAATTCACAGTTTCATAAAAATTAACCACAATTCATCGCACTGTAACAAACAGAGCAACCATACACAACACTCAAATGCAATACCCAGCGAAAAGCGCTGTAAATAGCCACACTAACGCCTTTGCTGCCACCTGACGGAGGCGCCAGGTAGCTCCTGTATAATCATATGGAACAGCACTGGAGTAATCACACTTTCTCTTTCTATTCGCTCTGGTTTAACTATATGTGTCTTTCCTGAAAAAAAAAACGTGGTTTTACACAAAACTCTTTTATTCCTTCTTCTACAAATAATTTATACAATTTTGTGAATTTTTAAATATAAATACTATGTATTACATTCACACTGTTTTCTCTATTCACTTTTATGGAACACATTCAGATCTTTCTCTACTCACTCTTCTATGAACAATTTTCCTGAAAAAAAAAACGCGATTTTACAACAAAACATTTTGATTCCCTCTTCTACAAATAATTCATACATTTTTCTGTATGGACCAAGGCTTCACGGGTGATCAGCCGTGTTAGATTTATAAAGGTCGAGCTTTCGGCCATTGTAGACTCCATGGCCATCTTCAGGATGAAACAAGTCTTCTCAGTTTTCCAAATACAAAATGCGTACCCGCGGGAATTTTTTAAATTGTTTTAATAGTATGGCCCCAACCCGCCGTCCTCGGTGGCGATCATCCAGAGGAGCTACATCGCCTCCCCATGCACATGTACAAGCAGAGGGACAGGCTGATGAGAGTAGTGAATGCGTACGTAATCGGGTTCCGCAGAGCCCCCTAGTTAGTGTAACGAATATGCATACATGCATCGCGAATAAGGTTGTGCGGGATGATAGGTCTGAGTAGCACCATCGGGTAGTAGATGCATTACTTAGCGTGTTATCAGGACTAACGGAGTAACAGTGTTACGTATGTAGTGGGGAAACTTGACAGACTGGACGTTGTTGGTATGGCTACCGATGCCATAGGGACAGACTGACTGACACTGAAGAATAAAGCCAAAAATGGTATGTGTTACGCGATTCAGTGGTTGGGCGGGTGTGTTGTGTAGTTTTTTCTTTTCTCTCTCTCTCTTTTTGAAAAGGGAGACAGAAAGAGAGTTGGAAATAAAAGAATTGGCTTATTGCGCCAGAAAGGAAGGGTGATGGGAGGAAGTTGGGTTTCACGTGGGGGGGGGGGATTTAGGGGAGAAGTGTAACGTGTCTGGGAGGTTCTGCCGAAGCACCCTCGTTAGTCCAGTAGATTACCGGCATCGAGGTGAGGATTTCCGGGTGATAGACATGACAGAGGCCCTGACTATCACACGCGGGGAGTTGGACGTGGGGTAGGATTGAGGAGTGACGGATATTAGTCTAGGAGAATCAGGATGTTGAAGGAGGTGGCCAGTGTCTGTAGTCATTGGGTTGACTGCAGCCCCTGTACTGCGGAAATGGGTTGCTGGTCGTGGGAGTTCAGTTGGGAGCGTAGTCAGTAGTGCTGAAGTCTTGATAGGTCTCCTTAGCCGGTTTAGAACACTTATCTTGTATTATGGCCTCTATGACGACGAGGTGATTCATGATTTTCGTTTGGAAGTGGGAAACTCTGCCGAGGTTGGATTTGACGTCGGTTTTGATGTCCGAAGTTTGAGAACTGATGTCGTTAAGTTCTTGTATTTTCTCCAAGACGTGTTGATCGTTGGACTAAAGTTGATCAGAAGTGGCTCCAAGGCGAAGGTCTTCAGCATCTAGTCGGGAGAGGACGTGATATGTTGAGAGAGTACTGTCTGGCACTGATGGTGATAGTCTATTGTTGTATTCAGCCTGGAATCCAGTTGGTTAAGTGCTGCGGTGTTGGCTTCAGAAAGAGCGGTGACCTCATTTCGGGCTATGGTGACAGCTTCAGCTAGGGTAGCGAGCTGTGAATTAACGGCGTTGCTGGTTTCCATGATTATGCTGAGTTGTGCCTCGATGTGGTTTAGTCGAATTTCTTGCGTGGTTGTTGATGTAGTGGAGTCTTGTCGTGGTTGAAGTTGTTGTGGCGTCGGCTGGTTCTGTTGTCGTCGTAGATGCGTCAAAGTCGGCCTGATAGTAGCTGCGTTGGTTGAGAGTGGAGTGGGTGTGATCGTCTTCCGTGGATATAAAGAACACTGTGCCTGGCCTGTGAAATAGCCAAAATCATTGCAGGAGGCACAGTATCGGCGGCGTCTTCTTAAATCGTGCAAGGTGCAGTTCTTGGTTTTACTCGGTGCACAACAGTAGTGACATCGAGGTGTAGACGTGCAGTCGGCGGAGCTGTGTCCATATCCACAGCAGCGGCGACAGGGTACATGCCGGTAATCTTGGCTGTCCTCGATGCGCAGACGTCACCCAAACAGGGATAAACCCTCGCTCAAGGCAGCTTCGTAGTCCCGGGTGTCGGTGAACACCAATCTGACAAGATTGGATGGTCCACGATTCGTGATGATGCGAGTGGCCCTCAAAGTGGAGGGCCGCACGTGTTGACCTGCGGTGAAGATATACCGTGTCGGCAAGTCCCTTGGCACATTGTAGGTAACTGCACTGAGTCTCGTAGGAGGTGTAGAAGGCGTAGATGGCGGCGGTAGGTTGAATGAGGATCCCAAAAGATGTTGTGGAGGGGCCCCCAAGAGAGGCACTGCCACTGCCGGGAGTCCAGCGGTGACCAATGGGTTGTTGCGGTGAGACTTCTTTCCCATAGTCATCCTCAATTTGCGTAGCCTGCGTAGTTGTGTAGTTTTTTTTTTTTTTTTTTGAAAAGGGAGCCAGAGATAGAGTTGGAAATAAAAGAATTGTCTTATTGCGCCAGGAAGGAAGGGTGATGGGAGGAAGCTGGGTTTCACGGGGGGATTTAGGGGAGAAGTGTAGCGTGTCTGGGAGGTTCCGCCGAAGCACCCTCGTCAGTCCAGTAATGCAGCCGGTACATTACCGGCATCGAGGTGAAGATTTCCGGGTGATAGACATGACCGAGGCCCTGACTATCACACGCGGGGAGTTGGGCGTGGGATAGGATTGGGGAGTGACGGATACTAGTCTAGGAGAATCTGGATGTTGAAGAAGGTGGCTAGTGTCTGTAGTTATTGGGTTGATTGCGTCCTCTGTACTGCGGAAATGGGTTGCTGGTCGTGGGAGTTCTTTTTTTTTTTTAATTTTTTTAAAATTTTTTTAAAATTTTTTTTTATAAAGGGGAGACAGAAAGAGAGTTGGACGGGAGAAGGAGTTGGCTTATTACGCCGGGGAGGGAAATGGGTTATGGGATGGAGTTTTCTCGGGGGGATAAGGGAAGAAGTGTGACGTAAGTGGGGAGGTACCGCCTAAGCACCCTCGCAGTGCGTTGGTGTATAGCCGGTAAAATTACCGGCATCGCATAAGGATTGCCGGGTGACAGTCATGAACAAGTCCTGACTGTCACACACGGGATGTAGACGTGGGATATGGTTAGGAGTAAGGAGTATACTTATTTACGGCGGAGGCTGTGTAGAGGGTTCCGAGGAACTGCGATGTCTGCGGTGGCACTTGAGTTTCAAGTGTGTAGGAAATCAGAGGCTTCAAGGCCGGTTGCACTGCAGAGCCTTCTTCTGCACCTGAAGTCGCAGGGACGTCCTGGGTGGCTGTTAAAACCATATCTATTGAAGCGGTCGAATTCTTCCTGTGTCGGTATCCTGCGTTCAGTTGTCTGTGGAGTTGGCGATGCTAGTTGAGGCGAAGAGGTCCAGGTCTGACTATTGGGTTCTGATGTAAGTATGGATGTCTGCGTGTAGGCTTCGTGTGTCGTGGTTGTAGTTTGGTTTGCCATTTGTTGAAGTGTGCGTTGAATTGTGTCCATGGAGGTTGTGGTGTAGTCGTCCAGATTCCAGGTCGTGTTGGCGAGTCTTTCCAGGATTCTTACTGCTGCGTTGAAGTCGACGTAATTTTGAAGAAGTCGTCGGTGAATTAAAGTGAATGCTTTACGGTGTGTCCTTCGATAAGAGTTGATTTTCTTGTTGCTTCTCCGGATGTCTGTGCGAAGTGACGTCAAACGGTCAGTTGTGGAGTTGTGTTGCTTGCGTCCTGCATCTATGGCGTCTTGCAGTTGAGTTTGGACAGTAGCAGTAGAGGTGGCTATGGTGGACACGGCAGCGGTGATTTGAAGTAAGGTCTCGTCGATTTTGTCAAGTCTTTGGTGAAGATGATGGACGTCGTGGCGGATGTCCTCTGTTTCGTTCCTGGGCAGTGATGCTCTTGCAGTGGCGGCGACGGTTGGAGTGTGCTGTTGTGCTGGTGAAGATACTGCGTTGGTTGGTGTTAGACGGCGAGGAGGCTGTGAGACTGCGGTGGCAGGTGCTGGTTGGCGAAGAGGCTGTGAATCTGCGATGGCTGGTGCTGGTTGCGAAGACGAAGCTCTTGGGTAACATGGGCACTGCGCCTGGCCTGTGAAATGGCCGAAGCCATTACAGGTGGCGCAGTACCGGCGTCTTCTGCGTAGGTCATGGCTGGTGCAGTCCTGTGTGAGGCACTGGGCCCCACAATAGTGGCACCTGGGAGCAGCGTTGCATGTGGTGACGTCATGACCAAATAGACAGCATCGGCGACATGGCACTCGTTTGGTGGTTCTGGCTGGCTCGACGAGCAGGCGTCGCCCGAGTAGGGTAAAACCCGTCCTCAAGGCGGCTTCGCTGTCGGTGATGTCTGCGAGGACGATTCGAAGCAGTGGTGAAGGTCCCTGAGAGGTGATGATGCGAGTGGCCCTCACTGCAGAGGGCCACTTCTGTCTTGCCGCGTGTAGTACATGTCTCTCAGGGATGTCTCGAGGCACTCCCTCTGGAAGGGACCAGAGTGTGCAGGCGGCGATGGTGAGTTGTCCGGGAGATGGGCGGTAGACTGTGGTGAAGCCGGCAATCCCGGGACTGGCACTCCGTGGGAGTTCCGTCCCCAACCGGCGACCCCGGACAAACACCGGACCCGCGGGAAAACACTTCAGCCGAGGGTACACATACCTCACGACAGCAGGCCCAATCACAGACCATCACCCGCTCATTGGCTAGGAAAACACACCCCACATCCTCCAAACCATGGGATATATTTGGAAAACTGAGGAGACTTCCCGATCGTATGCCCTAGATGCCAACCTATTCGGTGAAACACATCTCCGTCCAAACGACCGCTTCCGCATTCCGGACTACGTCTGCCACAGAACCGACCGTCAAGGCCATCCTGGGGGCGGAACGGCGGTGTTCGTGAGGCAGAACGTGGTTCACCGTCCAATCCAACTCCCACCTCTTCAAACCTTAGAGGCCACGGCTGTCATTCGGAACCTCGACGGCAGGGAGATATTGGTAGTCTCTGTGTACCACCCTCCTCGAAGGCAGTTCGTACCCAACGACTAGCTCTCTATCCTAGCCCTTTATGTCAATGCCATCCTGGCTGGCGACTTCGATGCCAAGCACCAGCGCTGGCACTGTGGTCGAAGGGCGGATGCCCGAGGCAATGGTATCATCCGCCTCATCGACGCGGACCCTGAACTTTGCGTGCAGGGTCCGTGGCAACCCACATATCATCTGCATGGCCGAGGACTGGCTTCTGTCATCGACTTTGCGATCATCGAGCATTTCCCATTTCATCTCACTCTCACGTCAATAAACGCACTTCAATCAGACCACAATCCAGTGCTGACAGAAATCAACACCCGGATTGCCAGTCATGACAGCTCGACTCAAACTCGAGAAACGGACTGGGAAGGCGTTCGCAATTGCCTCCGTACCTCCATCCCACCTCACCCCAGAATCACTGACATCCCAACCCTCGAGGTGGCAGTCTCTTCCTTCACTTCCATTGCGACAACAACTGCTCACAACCTCACAATCCAAGCTCCAGCACCTCTATACCCAGACATCCTTCCACTTGACATAATCCTCCTCATCCGCCGCTCCTGGGCGCCACGGAGGCTCTACCAAAGGCACCGCACCCCCCAAAACAGAGCCCTCTTACGGCTCTTGCGCCGACAGGTCTGAGCCCAACTGCGTGAGCACCGAGTGCAAGCGTGGGAGGAAAAGATGGCCAGCTTGGGCACTGAAAGTGGGGACGTGTGGAAGATCGCCAAATGTCTTCGCAACCGTCGTGGCCAATACACCTCTCCAATCCAGGGCACCCGAGGTCTGGCCTATGAACCTGAAGCCAAAGTCAATGTGTTTGCCGACTATCTGGAACGCACCATGTGTCCAAGAGACGGCCCCCAGGACTACCGATTTTCGGAACGTATCCGCCGGGACGTACGTCGATTTTTTCGACGCTCTCCGGAGGATGCGGAACGACTCCCGGTAATACGCCCCAGTGAACTTTATGGCGCACTCTAGCGCCCCAAACCCAAAAAGGCAGCGGGACCTGATGGGCTGACCCCCCTCATGCTTCGCCATCTTCCCCCCCCCCAACGCCGTGCTCTTCCTAACTAGGGTGTTAAACATATGTCTCACCCTGGGTCACTTCCCACGAGAGTGGAGAGAGGCTCGGGTGATCTGCATCTTGAAGCCCGGGAAAGACCCGGTACAGCTCTCCAACTACCGATCCATAAGCCTCCTATCCATCCACTCGAAAGTTCTTGAGAGGCTGACCTTAAACCGCTTGTCCCCATTATTGGGAGACATTCCTGAGCACCAAATCGGTTTTCGTCCTGGACACTCTACGCCTCAGCAGTTGTTGCGGGTGGTGGAGGCTGCTGCTCTGGGTTTCCAGGAACGCGCCTTCACTGCTGCGGTATCTCTGGACGTGGAGAAGCCCTTCTCAACGACCTGGCATGCAGGGCTCCTAGCCAAACTCATTCAACTGGGACTACCCACACAACTAATCAACATACTACACTTCCTCAGACATCGTACACTAAAAGTCACAGTCGCGGGGAGAACATCTACACTTAGACCAATAAGAGGCGGAGTCCCCGAAGGCTCTGTGCTGTCTCCCACTCTATTCAGCATCTACATGGCAGACTTTCCATCACAGCCTCAGTTCAGTATAGCTCAATATGCTGACGACGTACTGCTGTTCTTCACCAACAAACACATTCCCAGAGCCTTCAACCCCATATAGCGATACCTCCGCCTCGTCCAGGAGTGGTGCCGGCGATGGGGAATGTCCATTAATCCGGACAAGAGCCACGCCATCCTCTTCACGAGGCGCCAGATCCCCGCAAACTGCCTCACTTTCCAACTTCGAGGTCAAAGAATCGAGTGGAGAGACTCCATCACCTACCTAGGAGTTAAACTGGATAGGGGTTTAACTTTCCGCGGGCACATCAGACCTCTCGGCGAGGAAGCAGGGGCTATTGCTTCACTGTACCCTATATTGAGGTCCAAGATGCCAGTCCGCCTGAAGTTACACCTCTTCCGGGCTCTTATATTCCCCCTCATGCTTTACGCCTGTGAAGTGTGGGGCATGGCAGCAGGCAGTTGGCTTCTGTGGCTCCAAAGGGCGCAGAATAGGGGACTCCGGTCCATCTTTACTGTTCCCATACCTTTCCCCGTGAGACTACTTCACGAAGCCTCATCTCTTCCATACGTGGAGGATGAAATTAAGTGCCGGGCAGCAAGATTCTACGACAAGTTACCAACTCATGAAAGCGCCCTGGTTAGGTCTCTAGGGGACTATGACCCCAGAATACGCCGCTTCAGGTCGTACAGGGTCCCCCGCATGACTTGCGGGCATATCCCATAACCAAGAAGTTAATCCAACAGCAGCAAAAGCTAAACTCCAATTATAGTCCCAACAAAGAGTTGTTCGGCTCAAAATTCAATCCCTTAACAAAATTCTAAATTCTAAATCTTAAATTTAAAATTTTTTCTTCCATCAGAATGCAGACATTGCTGCCTTCTGTGAGTCACTTGTCAAGGGGCAAAATAGCTTGCTTCAAAATAACACTAATCTAAAACCAAACAAAGCCACCCATAAATAACTATCCCAAAATAAAAAAGTCCTACCTGCGGTTAAACCCTATTGGGGGTAGGTACGCAGGAAAAACCCATCGGGCTGAACCTCAGCCTACCAGCAGCTCGTAGTCGTAGTGAGGAGACTTTTTTATCTTGAAGTTGGCCATGGAGTTTACAATGGCCGAAAGCTCGACCTTTATAAATCTAACGCGGCTGATCACCCGTGAAGCCTTGATCCATAAGGGTCGCCGTGAAAGCTTAAAATCGTACATTTTTCTGTATATTTGAAATGGAAATGCTACATATTACATTCACGCTGTTTTCTCTACTAACTTTAGATAACACATTTACATGTCTTTCTCTACTCGCTCTTCTACAAACAATTTGCCTAAAAACTGTATTTTACACACACAGAATTTATCCCCGCATCTAAAATAAGTAATATAATAGTATGTTTGAAATAGAAATGATATTACAGTCACACTGTTTTCTCTACTCACTTTTGAGTAACTCATTCACGTCTCTTTCTCTAGTTACTCATCTACTAACAATTCATATCTAAAATACAAAATGGATGATTGTACATACATATGTAACCGTTAATCTCGAAAATCGCTTGAACCAATCACCACCAAATTTGGCACATGTCTTCTTTCATGGAGAGGTTTCTAAGGTATAAATTTTACTATACAATATGTTAATTTCACATGGTTTTCTCTAATCGACTTTCTTTTACGTGAGATTCATACATCCTTTTCTCCTCGCCCTTCAATGCATAATTGATACAATTTTCTAAGATTGAAATATAAATGCAATGTATTACATTCACACTGTTTTCTCTACTCACTCTTCTTTCACGAGACAGTAACACATCTTTCTCTACTCGCCCTTCAACATACAATTCATAGAATTTGTTATAATAAAACAAAAACCTAGCGCAACAGCCCATGAAGGCCCAAGGATTGCCGCCCAGCCACCTGCGTCCCCCACCTCTGCCCAGTACAGGCGTCTTTGGTAGGGTGGAGTACTGGAGGGTGGGACGTGGTCAGCGCCCCGAGCCATCCCGGCCAGTTATACGGCATTCTCGACGTACTGGTCCATCAAGTAGCTCCTCAATTGGTCCCCCGGGACCTAACGAGGCTGAGTGCACCCCGTGACAGACCTCCCAGAGGGGATGAAATCCCCATGCTGGTACCGGGGATTGAACCCGGTCCTCCGCACCAGAGGGAAGCGCGCTATCAACTGCGCTACGGAGGCGGTCAATTTGCTATAATAGAGTGTATGAATTGTATGTTGAACAGCGAGTAAACTGCAAAATCGTTTGACTGATCGCCATGAAAATTGGCATATCTAAGTGTTTTTCATGGAGAAGGTTTTTATGCAGTCCATTTTACCACGCAACGTATTACATTAGCATGATTTTCTCTACACAACACATTCACATTTCCTTCTCTTCTCCCTCTTCTGCAAATAATTCACACAGTTTTCTATAAGTTTGAAGTATAAATGCAACGTATAATATTCACGCTGTTTTTCTACTCATTTTTCTTTTACGAAACAAAAAAAAATCACTTTTTTTCCTCTATTACCTCTTCTACTAACAATTTATACAATTTCTATGTCTGGAACAGTGGAGTGGCGTTAATGTTGCTAATAAATTGAAGAAAGTGTATCCAAATTTTATATATATTTTTTTGCTGTTTCTTCAAAGAAAAGTGGAAAGTATAAGCAATTTGACTGCCAGATTTCAATTGCGTTAATTTGTGACCGATCCACCGAGACCGGCTGTCTAGCTTCCTCCAGTTCAAAATAGCTCCTTATTTTGCCAGTGGCGCTCATCGGCAAATCGGAGCTTAAAGACTCCTGTGGCATGTCTTTGACCTAGCAAGGCTTTAGTTACATGTTTATAGGACGATTGTTGCCAGTGCAGTGAAAACGCAAACCTTGAATTTTAGTGTTAATTTTTCACGTATAACAGTAATATGGCGAATAATTTAATGTTAAAAGTGCAGTAAGAAGAATGACATCACAATTTGTGAGTAAAAGTTTCTGTGATTGTGTGATCAAGAACCTTTTAAATCGATCCTTGAGTTCGCGTTCTTTTGGTGAAAAATGTCACACAATTTCAACAGGAAGGCCAACTCCAGATCTTAAACCATTAAAAACTAAATCAGACGGGTATTTCGAAAGGCATTTTAGTAGCACTTGGTATAACGAGTTTCCTTGCCTGTGCGGTTGTGACAAATTATTGAAACTATTTTGTTGGCCATGTCTGCTTTTTTTTCTGATGAAAAAGGCGCGTGGACAACAAATGGCATCAGTAACATGGATAGTTTTCGCACCTCGAGGGTTCATCGTGAAAATGAAAAAACCCATATTGCTTCCATTGTAATGTTAGTAAAGTTTGTAAAAACAAGAATTGACACTTCTTTGAGTGACCCGTTTAAGAATTCACTTGAAAAGCATAATGAAGGTGTGAAAAGAAACAGCTATATAATTGGGCGATTAATAAACGCTGTTTGTTATTTAGCTCCACAAGAATTCCCATTCAGAGGTAGTGACGAGTCCGAAAATTTGGATAACAGAGGTAACTACGTAGAGCTGTTACACCTATTGCTCGAACAGATGATAAATTAGAGGAACATCTTCGGACTGCGACTGTGTTTTCAGGAACGTCAAATGACATCCAGAATGACATGATTGAGTGCATTTCTCGTGTTTTGATTAATGAAATAAAGAATGGAGTGAGTGAGACAATTTTTATGTCAGTAATCATGGACGAAACCACTGAGGTATCAAATAAATCTCAACTATCAATTGTTCTACGTCACGTCTCACCAGAGGGACGGGTTGAAGAAGGATTTGTAGGGCTTTGTGACGTCAGTAGTGATCACACCGAGGCTCGCGCGAAATACAGGCTACGGCCCGATTACGTCATCTTTGGAACAGCTGTTCGAAGGGAACCGACCGAAGCCGAACGTGAATATGACTCCCGTTTGGAGGAACAGCGTAAGGAAGTGATATCCATTGAATTGTCACTCATTATTGAAAACAAAAACACGTAACAAAAATACCTGCACAATATTATAATACGTTACATAAATAATAAATCACATATCAATATAATAAAGATTAACTATCTATCTCAATAGCTGCTGTTATTATCATCAAATTTTAAACATGAGGCACGTGATTATTGCCAAACTTAATTCTACTGAAACTGAATATATACATGTAAATGGAAATATTCCATCCTCAATATTTTGATTTTTAATGGCCCATTGTGACTAACCAATATATTATTATAACTAGTCAATCATATCAAAATAATGGTAATATTGATATGTTGCCTACCCCAGAGAAGCTGGAAGACTTATTTTTCAATATCACTTGTAAAAAGTACTTAGCAATGTATCCACTTACCTTACATAATATTTATTAATGATGGAATCTATAAATGTTAACTTATTATCAGCGGGGCATATAGTTTTTTCAGTTTCAGTTTTGCTTATTGAAAGTTTGGCCTGGTGCCGGTACAAAGGACCCGGCTTACAGGCTACAATTAACATTAACTTACAATTATAAATATTTACAAAGTTTACTGTTTTTGGGTTTAACAAAACCAATACGGTGACCATACCAAGAAGTTTTTGGGTGTGGATTTGTCCTCTAGATAGGCATCCCAGAAATTGAAGCAAAATACTAATTAAACTCAGTCTATCAACATTTACCATGCTGGTTTGGTAAATTTGCACATAAATAGCAATTATCAACAATAGGCTAAGCTATGATACCTGTGTTAATTTGTAAAAGTGGGGAAAGAGTTTAGATATGATGTTATAAAGTTAGGTTAGGGTTGCATATTATTATTGATGGCAGGTGTGGATGCTGCCTCTGATAACACAGGCTAAATTTTGATAAAACAGGACTCTGTCATCCTGTTCATATAGGTACACATTAACCTAGGTGTCGTTGCCTACATAATTCCATCATGTGTGAGTAAAGACAGGGGACAAAATTTGACCCAAGTATAATAGTTTTCCCTTTTTGATGAAGGTGGGAAAAATGTAAATGACCTAGCTACTGCCTGTTTTCTAAATTTATTGATTAACTTGGTAAATGTTTTGTTAACATTCATTGCTTTTAACTGTTGCCAGAATGGTTTAACAAAAACCAACCCATACCATCTTTAGTTCAACAGTTTTTGGGTGTAGATTTGTCCTTTCAATGTGTTTCATTTATATATAAACTGTCCTAACTGAAAAGTAGAATTACATACCTTTCAGTACCGGTATCACCATGTTACAATATAGGTTATGGATTCTTGAATAACTTCACTGAAGAATTAACCATTTCTTAAATCACTTAAATTTACACACTATAAATGAAGATAATCATTTTAGTTTAGTAGTTAAACTATAACAGGTAGAACTTACGAAAACCAGGCGAAAAACTGTTCAGTTGCTCAAAAGAAACCGTTAAAAATTGCAGCGAAAAATATCTGTTATAATTCTCGTACTACAACAAGAAAACTACTGAAAAATTAATTTTGATTAATTTACAATATTTACAAATAAACACAATCACTGAAACAACATATACCGCCACTAATTCACTTTCAATTAAACAAAACTAACACGTGTTGCCCCATAACATTCCACACTGGTAGCCATGTTTGTTAGCATACCCGGTTCCCGGCTATCAGCTGATCGGCCCGGGCCAGAGCCTGTTATTCACGCGAGCCTCGTGATCACACGTGGCTAACGAGACACGTGACCACACAGCGGTTAGGCTGTCCAAGCATTTGCTCGAACTCATGGAGGAATTCAAATCTGGCGCGAAACTCATAGCGCAAACATATGATGCTGCGGCTGTAATGGCTGGAGAGCATAACGGTTTACAGTCAATTGTTAGAGGCAAACATGAACAGGCTTTATTTCTGCACTGCTATGCCCACAAACTTAATTTAGTTTTGCAGCAATCAACCAGCCAGATAAAGAAGTGTAGAGTATTTTTTCAAACAGTGTCAGGACTGTCTGCATTTTTTTTTTCAAATTCGCCCAAAAGAACAGAAGCTTTAGGCACTGAAATGAAAAAAAAAAAAAAAAAAAAAACAACAACATTCCAGCAGTGTCTGCCACGAGATGGAACTACAAAAGCAGAATAATTCATGTAATTTTCAGCTTGAAGACTCAACTTGACGCCTTATTTAAACTAATGGCAGAAGATGAGGATGAACGGGAAGCTGAAACAAGAGCTTGTGCATCGGGCTACTACCAGAACCTCCTAAGCTTTGATTTCAGATTCTCACTTTTGGTGTTTTCACTTGTACTTCCAAAGTCTGATTCTTTATTTAACATCCTTCAGAAAAACATATTGGATATTGCTTTCTGCAAACAAAAAATTAATGACCTCAAAAACATTATGAAAGACTTGGGTGAAAATTTTGACCAACTAATTTGGTCAAGGATAGAATCTGATCAAGATTGCTACGAAACACTATTAAGTTCAGAGAGATCGAGATTGGATAAAGGAGAAAATGGCACAAAGTCGTCGTATCGACGAATATTTTATGAGATTATATATACGATACTTTGCCAAATAATCAACAGATTCTCGGACATAGACCAACTACAGTTCGTATCATTGTTGGACAGTGCTTCATACGCAGAATACGACAATAATTTCCCAAGGAGTGCGTTTAAAACTTTTCTTCCTTATTATGGACGGTACTTCAACATAGTGTGATTAAGAAACGAACTCTGTTATTTGTACGCTTCCCCTGAATTTCGAAACAAAGCAGTCTACGAAGCTCCCCAAGAGTTTTATGTCATGGGACTTGAAGAAGCTTTGCCACAGGTGTATAAACTTCATGAATTAATTTTTACAATTCCTGCTACCAGTGCTTCAGCAGAACGATCTTTTTCAGCACTCCGCAGAATACACGCCTATCTAACAAACACTCAGACTCAAAATAGACTTCCATCTCTATCCTAGTTATAAATGGAAAAGGGGTTGCTTAATAAACTTAAAAAGCAACAGCAAGCAATATTTGAAAACTCTGTCATTGATGTTTTTTTTCCAGAGGAATCGGCGCACTGAACTGAAATAAAAATTGTCACTGTAAATTGGAGAGATTGTAAATACATTTTAAATAATGCATGTCGCTATCATTTTTATTTATATATTTGTGTTTGTTTTATGTTGCATACAGCCTATATAATATTAACCTGGAAACCCTCGGAATTCACCACTGCCACTCCCCAAATTAAGTCTGAAGCAACCGGCAGCACTTACAAATCACCCATACGCCACGCCACTGGTCTGGAATAGAAATGCAGCGTATTGCATTCACACGATTTTCTCTATTCAGTTTTCTTTTACTAAACACAATCACATTTATTTCTCTACTCCCTCTCCGATGAACAATTCATACACTTTTCTATACGATTGAAATAGAATTGCGTACTGCATTCACACAGCTTGGTCTACTACCTTTTCTTCCTGCAGTATTTGTTATTTTTCAACAGTGCTTTCGCATAGTGTCGATCTGGTGTTTTTATAAAAATGTAAAACTGTCACAGTTGGTGTCAGGAGTGCGATGAAAAACAACAGTGTGGAGCAACTGATGAAATAAATGTTAGCCAAGATGGACATAATGGGAAAAGAAATGAATTCCTGAATGCGGCAATTGAAAACAACGATGGAAGTCCAATTGAAAAATGTAAACTCCGGAATGGAAAAGATGAAAACAGGAGTGTCCGATTTGAAAATACAGCTATCGGAGAAGATTAACGAGCAACTGGCCGGGGTGAAGGAAGACATGTAAGAACTCGGCGGAAAGATGAAGGACCTAGGGCAACGTGTTAACGCTCTGGAAGTTAGAATCGACGGCACCACCAAAGAACTGAACTCCATGGTGGAACAAATGCTCGAAGAAAAATTCAAACTAGGTGGAAGCCTATGTTCAGCACTGAACGTCTTACGGCTGAAATGATGATGATGATAATGTTGATGAAATATTTATATGTATCTCCATGTCTTATGTATATGGAAACGGCTTTAACGATTACGATGAAAATGTATATTTAGCTAAAGTTTTAAGTCCTAGGGGGTGTTACTCCTGCATAACAGGGAGAGTAATCTGAATAAGTTTTGCTTTTCGAGCTTACCTAAACAAGTATTTTCTCCGAGAAAACACGATTTTACAATAAATAGATACATAAATAAAAAGAAAGAAAAACGTCGAGCGAAGCTCGGTCGCCCAGGTATTTATAATTAATTGTGCATCTCGTTCAAATGTGACTTGAAAGCTTGAATGAGAATAATTGTACTTTAGTACCTTGTAACAGAAGTGAACTGATTAAGAATTACTCTGGAGGCTTAGCTAACCTATCTCCGAATTTCTATTTTGTAGCAAGAAATAAAATTTTGGATTTTACATATCAATGGTTCATGACATATTTATTTATATGTTTTAGTAGTTTTGGTTGCATATTTCGTACATTTTCTTAATTTGATATTACATAAAATCCGGGCCCTACTCATAAGCTAAACCTAATGCTTTCTAAGGCTGTAACCTCTATGAATGAAAACAAACTATTTTGTTACACTAAGTAGTTTGTCAACTTTTTTCGCTAATTACTCAAAGATAACTGCTGCGTTGGACAGGATAGTTAAAAAAGATTTCCAAAAGTGTCCCACACGCTGTTTTGCAACTGCTTAACAGCATTTTCGAAAATCCTGACGAATACGATAGTGAGTGAGTGAGGTTTAACGGCCCATCGACAATGAGGTCATTTGGGCCCATAGTCAAACAAGAAGTTTAAAACACACTCACATAGTTAAAATTAAAAGATATGGGTAAAATGCTAAAATAACACAGTAAAATGTAGGGTATAAAAGGCTTAAAATATCATAAAACGTCTAAAATCTAAAAACCACCATTAATTAAAAAGAAAAACAAGTCTGAAGTTCAAAAAGTTAATAAATTAAAACGTAAAATATCTGAAATGCTAAAAACACATATCAGACCTGTTTTTCGAAGTCAATATCGGCGACAAACTGTGGAGCCTTGGCTACAGATATCGGTTCGTCACAATAGGATAGTGATATATATCATGAAGTTCGCGGTTTCAGTAATTATCTTCGGGAATTTGAATTTCAGTTCTTATTTCAGATATTTGGTGAGGAATTTGGGATCACTGGTCTTTTTGACTTCTGCAAACAAAAATCCTGGATGTAAACCTTGTACAGCAAAGATAGCAGAAAATAAATTGTATATTCGCCAGAAAAGAGATAGGTTTGATGCAGTTTGGTCTATTTTTGAAGAAATCTGCGAAGGGCCTAAGAAAAAAGTTATCAATAATCTGAACACAGAACCTACTATTGGTGTTGAAATTTAAGTCATAAATTAGAAGTTAATGTTCAATTTGAAGGGCTTGAAAACCTCACGTTTCTTCAATTACCATATGCTTCAGATCAAAATAAAACAAATTGGGGAAGTTTTTCACTCACTAAAAAGTTAGGGCCAATGGGGGTTCGGTCGGTAGGGCATGAAGAACTCAAGTTTCTTCAACTGTTATATGCTGCAGAGTAAAATAAAGGAAACTGGAGGAAGCTTTTCCCTCATTAAGACAACCATGGACAATGGTGTTTCGGATTGAAGAGCTTGAAAAGCTCAAATAACTTCAACTATTATATGCTGCAGATCAAAGTGAAAGAAATTAGAGGACGTTTTTCACTCGCTAAATACTTTGATTTTGGTTCTCTCGGAAGCGAAATCACTGTGGCATATTCGACAGAGGAATGCATTTCTGCGGAACTGTACTACCTCCTTCCCTACCTTAGGAGTACTGGTTTGACATTTATTGCACTTCACTGCATTCGATGCCTTCATTTAACTTTATAGCCTTTGTGCCAGGATTCGTCAACTGGGTTGCGCACTGGTTCTGAGCAGGTAGTTAGCAACTGAGTAGGGAATAATGTGCAGTTTTGATGCGTCGAGGTAGGTCGACCTGCCGGAGTGATGTACAGTGGCGGCTAGACGTTCAGGATTATGGCTGACGAGGGGATACACGAAAGACCAGCAACCCCTAACCCTTTATCTCTATGGGAAGAGTAATATCTAAAGGTCGGAGGCCTGTACGTTTCTCCATAGGTATACTGCACATGGACTTTACTGTTATCGCCCGCGTATGTAAACAACTGCAGGTAGGTACAGCCTAAACATGAAAACCGCCCCACTGTATCTCTACCTACAAGCATAAACAACTTTGCATTTTGGAACTGCACTTAAATGCTTATACATACTGCTATTTATTAACTATAATATCGTCACAAAGTACATTACACTGGGTTACAATGTACATATCTAAATTATTAAATGTGAAAGTTCGATGCCTGTCACTGAAGCAGTTTCTAAACAGTGAAGAGCTTCTTTCTACGTGACACTGTGGCAGAGGTGCAAATGTAAAGAATTCCATTCTGTCGTCTGACGTGCTTTCCTTCTTACTCATTTTCAAAATTTCACACATAGCTTGATAACTAATATTTTTGTTTAGAACTTTCTGGAACTTAGCTATTACGTTTTCGATACCTGGTGCAAGAGGCATTCTATTAATTGAATTAGCTACGTCTTTTATTATGCTTATGCTCTTGGACATTTCCAAACCAGATGTTTCTAATTGTATAATAGCTTTGGGCAACAATGTAAAATGGTTGGATATGAACTAAGTACTATGTGACGTTTTCGACTCTTGCTTCTAGTGGCAATTGTTTGCACATTTGATGGCCGTGCTATACTTCTGACGTCATTCATACTCTGCGTCCAGCTAACCTGTATCGCATGCAAGCGCACATCCCTCCGGCCTTTAGTCATATCTATTTGCGGAATATGGAGGTATGCCAACATTGATAGTTTGAAGGAAGATACTAAATAGTAAAATAAATTTGAACCTACACCGTCATTATACCACATGTCACGCAAATGGTTATGGTCAGTATGAGGGACAAGATCGAACCACAGTTATCCAACAATTAAAGGAAGCTCTTTTGACACGACGTGAAGACCATCAAGTTAGTCAATCGGCCGTACGCCTCAGCTATAAGATTGCCTTACAGATAGCGAGGAAATGTAAGCCATTTGTGGATGGAGTGTTCATTAAATACTGCTTAATTGCGGTAGTCGAGGAACTTTGTCCTCATAAGGTTCCAGAGTTTGAAGCCATCAGTTTGTCATCAACCACAGTTAGAACACGCATCCAAGAAATGTCTGAGAATGTCAGAAATCAGCTTGTCAGTATTTCAAAAGGCTTTACTTCATATTCTTCGGCATCCGACGAGAGCACCGATATCTCAGACGCTGCCAGTTAGCTATCTACATAAGAGGAGTAGATAAGGACCTTAAAATCATAGAGGAAGTGTTAAATGTAGTTCCAGTGAAATATACATCAGGATTGAGCAACTTCAAGGAAGTGTTAGATGTGGTTCCAATGAAAGGTACAACAACAGGATTGGACATTTTCAAGTGTGGACGAAACTATGCAAAAGATGTGTTTACCGTCGGAGTAAGCTGAGTTCTGTGGCAACAGATGATGTTGCTGTAACGGTTGGACGGCAGAGTGGTCTTATAGCACATATTAAAGATAAAATGAAACAGTCAAATGCAACATATGAAATATAATTGCCATTCATTGCATCTTTCATCAACACAAATTGTGTGCAAAAAGTGTCACTCTTTATAATGTAGTCGAGGTGGTTGTTAAAACTACAAAAATTATAAGGTCAATAGGACTGAAACATCGTCAATTTAAAGAATTCCTAGAAGATTTAGGCAGCGAATATGGAGACATACCATACTGTCGTAAAACTTCTCATTAGGCCACAACTAGGGGCAGTAACATCAGATGGTAAAGCTAATCGGTACCAGGAATTCCTGGAAAGGGTTACATTTCTTATTAAAAACCAAGCACGAAATTTCTAACACCAAACAGGAGTCGTTAAATTTAGGCTCTAAAATATAAAATTACAATTACATAATTCAAAACAGTTTACACAAATAATACCTGGTGGTTACATGGCGTTCTATAGCGTGCCTGGAGAGACGTGATGCTACATCCTACTCCTCTGAAGCAGAGCAGAGAGCGGACGTGGTACTTCCACGTCCGCCCCTAACGGAAGATCCACCAAGAAGAGAGAGGAAACTTCTATGTCGTCTTCACTACCTAGCTTCCCCCTACTACTGACCTTGACATTGCCAACTTAAAAAAACTTACACTCTCCGTGGAACCACAGAGTATTAGAACACCGTGAGACCACATATTATACGGGAACACCATATCTCCCCCGGTCACGAACACTCGACGCCCTCGTCGACAGTAAAAAAATTTACAAAACAGAAGAACATTGAAATATATAGGCTTGTGAAAAGGAGTGTACATTTTGGCACAAGTTTTTAACATTTCACTGCAAACATGAGATTACAAAACCAACAAAAGTCAAAAAGGAGTCCCCAGAAAGAAAAAAATTATATGAGTCAAAGATCAATTGCAGCACTTCACAATCCCCCACACAACACTTCGCACGTCAACACATAGTGCAAGTCTTCCACTAAACGTTTTCGGTGGTCACCAACACTGGAAAATGGTGTAGTCTCAAAAAATGGTCCTTAACAAGGAAGGCCGATCTGGCTTGTCGACCTCCTTATGCTCCATCCTGTGGTGTGGGGGCCATTCCCCACACCCGAAGACTAAGGTAACCACTCCACAAGGTTGGCCATTACTTCGGCCATACCTTAGAAATGGCAACACCGGTCACAAATACGGTGTGCTGCTGTATCCGGTGCTGGAGAATATGTCTGGTGCTCCGAGCACTGGTAATTACGTATATGTGATCTAGAACAATTTTGCCAAAGTATCGGAAATGAAGTACACAAACAAGCCGGTACAAAACTATCGGAATTTAACATAAACAATGGAGAGCAAAGAATAAAGTAAAATTGAGAATGACATGTGAAAAACAACTACAAGGTACATATACAATGTTATTTATAATTTTAAAACTGACTTCAGTATACCAAAGTGACAATACAAAATAATGTGCACCGCTTAGCGATAAACAAAATATGTGGTCAACTAACTTAACTCTATGGGGGTACCCCTTAAACCCCTTAAACAAAATGGTATATTTAAATTAACAGGAAAAGATTACAATAGTGCCTTACACCTTAACGATAAGAGATAACATACCAGAACAAGTTTTTAAATAAGCAAAATAGGAGACTAGTCATTTTCAAAACTGCGATAATGCACCTTTCAATGGATTATTTTTTCCTATAACCAATAAGATCTAACTAACTTTATACATGCAATCATTAATATCGGTTAAATAGAGCATAATACACAAAAATCATTCCTAAATCATGCAAAATCAAGATGGATTTAACCCAAACAACTAGTTGAGTAACCACACCAACTACGCAGTACAATATGCAGAAAAAAATACACAAAAGTTTGTTTAACATGAGCTCACCAACTCTCAAAGCAGAAAATGCACGTTTATTAAGAGAGCTCTCAGGTTTATCCTTTCCATGCACCATAAGTATATCAGAAATTCTAAATGTGTAACAGAAGTAAACCAAAACAATTATAGAGTATATGGATGTTAAAAGAATAATAAACACATACATGAGCACGCTCCACACATTCCACATTCATACCGAGGAATGATAACATTGGTTTAAGAATTAGCAGAGACAGAAATAAAAAATATAGGCATCAAATAAACATTACTTAACTTTACAGTGGAAATCAGTCATTTGTTTACTTAATACATGTAGGTGCACATGCCCAACACATCAACAGAAAAACACACTTCCTATCCAACATCCAATACTACTTCATGTAACTTATCACGCTAGCCCCTCAGAAAAAGACCTCTTAATACGGAACTCATTGTTATTACACGATTTACATAAAGTATAAAATTAATGAAAGAACAAATAACGGCACCCATGTGAGGTATGATTTATAAACCTTCAAAATTCTGCAAAGAAGAAACTCAGTAAAAAAATTGTAACCAAATTGTATTAACAGGCAGGAACATAAGCCAAACAATAACATTCTGTCCGCAAAATTGAGGAGCGTTTTTTCAAAACTCGATAGATGCACAAAATGCGTTTCTCAGAAAAACGGGTTTTTTCTATTTATTGGCAATACTAATTGATTGGCACAGCAGCTATATTAATAATTCAATTCTCCTTCCTGACACTGTCTCATTGAATGTGAAAAGAAAGAAAAAAAATAGCATAGTTTAAGAGGTGCAAATTTGGGGTTTGAAAATGCGGATAGATGCTCTCGTGAGCGAGAAATTAAGACAAAAATTGGTTATTTTTGTCATTTATTGTTTTTGTTGCTTTTCTTTTATGCATTTATTATTTTTTTAATTTATTTTCACCTCTTTATAATACATAATGTACTATACAACCAACATATTAATGATTATAAGGAGTATTTTATTAGGAATAAACTTAGAAACTAAGTACTGTTACATTCACAATAACAATATATTTTGTTTTATTTATATAATAAACATATTGAATACACACAAAGAAATTTCAAACAATATTAATAAGTAAGCTTTCACCTTTATTAGTGATTGTGCAGTCTGTGCATGGTTCTTAGTTCGTTTCTCTCTTCCACATCTGCCTCTGTCTTAATCTTCATCAGTCCCATTTTGCAGCTTGAGCATGTTTCAGCGTGTGGTGTACGAAATGAAAGACTGAAGAAGTTGTAAAATATGTTTTTATATTTTGACAATGAGCAGACTGGTAGATTTAATCTTCTTTCGTTGCAGAAGTTGGTCCACATTTTTCTGATATTAAGTTCTGGAGGTAAACATCCTCTCCTTGATTTTGTTCTTCCAAAGTGGCTTTCTCTACATCTGTACTTCTTAATGTCTTGCTTTATAGCAGCAGTAATGCCCTTCTGTAATATTCCTGTTCTGTCACCTCTGGTTTCCTTTGGCGCATTCCCAGATAAGTATAATTTTCTAGCCAGGAGAGATAATCTAACTTTTGACACCCCTGTGATTCCTTGGAGACTTTAGTTTTAGGATTTCGTGGACTGCACTCGAGATCATGTGACCATGTAATTGCTGGAGTATGATCTTTCCTTTAGTTGCATTTTGATTTCCTTTCCTTGTTTTTGCAAATTCCTACCTCCAGCGCATTCTACGACTGGTACAGTTTCACAATCTGAGTTCCCTTCCATTGTGCATAGTACAGTGCAGTGTCTCAACTAAGAATAAAAAGCCATGTAAGTATAACAAAGCTTGCAGAAGAACCTGCCTGCTGTGCAAGGGATTCCAAGTTTGATTCCCAGCAGAGGGATAGGAATTTTTCTCCAGCCAAGATTATTCCTCATCCTTCCCTGAGTCTGGAAGTATGAATGAAAGTGTGTGTGTGTGTGTGTGTGTGTGTGTGTGTGTGTGTGTGTGAATTCAACCTATAAAAACCTCCCAAGACCGAAAACCCCACTGTTAAACGAATAGCACCATTACCAATAGGCAAGGTCGCCGATATGACCTCTGCAGTTAAAGGCGGGATATAAATGGAACAAAAGGCTTGCAGAAATGAATGTGAAATCCAAGCGCATCACCCGAGTTCGCAGTTATTTACAACGATGCAGCAGTGTACAAAGCTTGCAGAAATGATTGAGAATTCCAAGAATCGCAACAGTGAGATGCCAGTCAATGCCAACATGCATTTCATAGAATTGAGGTTGCTACACTTTGGATTATAAAATCATAAAGTTGCATATATCGACCTTTGCTTTAACTGAGCAAGTGCATCTATCGAGTTTTGAAACAAACTTCTGATATTCCCTAGCTTCTACACAGGACACGAATCGAATTTTGCAAAATCTGATTTCACAGAACGATGCAGAAGGTGAAAATTATGCCGATACTATATATAACTCAATTTCGTAAAATTTTGCATCTATCGAATTTTGAAAAAATGCTCCTCAATTATACCAGCCCCATGCAGTATCATGATGCTATTAAGAAAAAAGAAAAACAAAAATTGTCGCAACACACTCGTACATAAATCAGCCATTAATCAGCAGAAAATCTATCTGCCACGCTATGCCGGGTACACCATAGCATCACCGACAGGCAATTCAAGTTTCACTGCGACGTACGTCTCTAAGAATAAACACCCCCCCCCCCATAACTAAAAATTCACCACATAAATGACTATATTTCAGCAGGTACATACAGCAATCCTGTCAAAACTTTATGTTTCAACACCACCACATTCAACGCTACACTTGAGCATTTCCTTGAAGCAAAAATATGTCAAAATATGTCAACACATTAGCCCTTGGTGCACACTTCAGCATCTCCCAAGGCAACCTCATACACACTTGCAACAACCAAGAAAGGAATAGGCATACAATAGCACCAAAACAGCTGAAAGGGTGAATTGAGATTAAGCACAATTTATTACAATTTATAAGCATTATTAAATTAACTCAAGTCCAAAATGTGCATGATTGTTGAAATCCAATTTTATCACATTTATTATCCAGAAATGTTATTAAATGCTGCCTGAAATATAATATACAACAAGCCATTAACACACCATAACCTCACTATTCTAATAATTAAAATTTTCAGCCAAAACTTCAAATTTCTTTTGCATGACTGTGCTATAATGCACATTAAAGAAAAAGACCTGAGGTTCACTAAAGCAAATACTTTAACCAATAACACATGAAAACTTTAAACTTTCAAATTGTTAAATAAAGGGATTGCCATGCTTACCAAATGCAATTTTCCAGACATTATAATCAATATGGGTAAACCCTGAAACATGGACCTTTTGATGCATAGTACGAGTTACATGGGGACAACCAACAATATAAATAACAGGTGTAAATTTGTTTAGTGTTTTCAAATGGGCAAAAATATTTGCAAAAGCTTCGTACATTTTCCTTTCTTCCTGAGAGGGGTGAAGATCTGAAAAACTATTACAAATATCATATTTCAAAAAAAATCACTCTACACTATACAAAAGGCGCATGTTAAAATCGGTCAATTAATTATACATGTTCTGTATGTACTCTCAAATGATTTCTCTCATCTTTTAAACAGAAACTAACACATGGATTAAAAAAAAAGTAGAAAAAAATGTCAAAATTGAAGCCAAGCTAACAACTGAGTCCACAAATTGTTAGGGGCATAGGGGAGGTTCCACCTACACATTACTGTTGCTAGTGACCAAAAACACTTAGCACACCCTAGAAAGGTAATCAACTCTTTATCATAACCAATCTACCTGACTTTCAACTTGGAAATTCGCTCGTTCAAATCACTCTAGGAAAAAAAAAACCTTGGTCACTTTAAAACATTTATAACACTTAACTTCTAATTAAAGTCACTCAACTCATTTAACGTATGAAACAAAGAAAAGGTGGGGTACAAAATTTCTTATTACGCCACGTGTTCGAAATTAAGTTTGGAATTTCTCAGGAATATACCGTCAATAATTCAGCACTTCAAAAATTTAAGGACTTCTAGTTTTATTTTTGTTCAAACTTTAATACTAGGCAACAGAACAAAACTTTAGTTACATCACGTGGCCACAACTAATCTCCCGACCATCTTGGATGTTCCGCGTGAACAAATCGGTGTACTAAAATCCAAGTCATCCGGGCCCTAAATGCAAATATTATAATCAATCAATATAATAGAACAAAGTATTACAAGCGAAAGTACTTTCTAAAGACTTCTACATAACCATTTAACTTGAAAAATGCAAATATTAAGCCATTATAATAGGATCACGTGGCGTCACGTATTTTCGAACGAAATACAATTTTATTCCCTGACAACCTTTTACATGTAAACGTGAAAACTAAAAACAAACTAACACAACTAGAATACACAAGACATAATAGTGATAAATTTTTACAATGCTAGCATAACTCAGTAATGGGAAGAAAAACTATTCAAAGGTATAACGGTCAAAATACTAAAAACTGAAAACTTTACGAAAAAATTACACAATTTAACCAGGACTTTACATATAACTCACTTAATAATGGAAATTAAAATTTAGACTAAGGGAATAAAGCTACCAAGGGACCAATGTTTTGTTACACACGCACGTGGTGGCCGAAAAATTACATATATTCTTTACACTTTGGGGAGAAAAAAATTTACAGCCATAATTTATCGCTATACCCGGTGCCGATACCAATATTTCGTAAACCTACTAATCAGGCCTCGACTAGGGGCAATAACCTCAAATGGTAAAGCTAATCGCTACCAGGAATTACTGGAATTACTTTCTTATTCAAAACCAAACACGAAATTTCTAGCACCAAACAGAAATAGTTTAATTTAGACTCCAAAATATAAAATTGCAATTACATAATTCAAAACAGTTTACATAAATAGTACCTGGTGGTTACATGGCACTCTACTCCTTTGAAAGGTTGGCACAGAAGAGGGCGGACGTGGTACTTCCACGTCCGCCCCTAATGATAGATCCACCAAGAAGAGAGGGGAAACTTCTACGTCGTCTTCACTACCTAGCTTCCCCCCATTACTGACCTTGACTTTGCCAACTTAAACACACTCTCCGTGGTACCACAGAGTATTACAACACCGCGATGCCACAGATTGTAAGGGAACACCACATCACTGTCAAGTACGGTGACTCAGCCGTGACAAAGAGATTCTTTGAATGGAGAGATGAAATTAGACTATTTATGGAAATGCAAACAGAACCAGTGCGTGCAATTGAAAATTAAGAGTCGGTCTGTGCCATAGCCCTCCTGACAGAGGTTACTGCGCATTTAAATGAACTAAATATTTCTATGCAAGGAAAAGGTAAACTCATCACCAATCTCTATGGAAAGATTACTGCGTTCAAATGCAAATTATCTTTATGGGAGAGTAAGTTGCTTTCCAAGGACACAACACTTTCCAAAGTTAACTTCGGTAATTCAAAGTGGAAAATCAGCAAACATTTGAAACATTTGCCTACGTGCTGAAAGATCTGTTAACAGTTTTTGAAGCTAGATTGCTATGCTATTCGAGTTGCCTTGATTGCTAGGCATGGGGCAGCTTCAAACCGAGTTTCATATAATTGCTACTCCATTTTCTGTTTATATTATTACACTGTGTGTGCTGAGTACCAAATGGAAATTATTGATTTGCAACTTGACACAGAAGTGAAAGATAGAATGAACATCAGTGGGTTCGAGCATAAATTACCACAACAAAGATTTTCCTGTTTACATAGGCTCGCAGTCTGAATGTTATATATGTTCTGGAACACATATGTGTGCGAGAAGTTGTTTCCCCTTTTGAAGATAACCAAGACCCGTTCTAGAAGTCAGCTGACTGACGAGAATTTACAGTGTGTCCTCAGATTCTGTTCTACACAATCAGTGACACCTAATGATTAGTTAGTCAGGGAAAAGGGATTCAAATATCTAGAAAAATCGATGCTAATGTTCGGCTAAAGTAGTTTTGTTTGAAAATAGAGCATTGGTTTGAAAGTATAACGCGCTTATGTTCTAATAAATATTTATGTATTGCATAATTCATATCACAATTAATAAAATATACACCGGTATCT
Organism: Tenodera sinensis; assembly: GCA_030765045.1. NCBI lineage: Eukaryota > Metazoa > Arthropoda > Insecta > Mantodea > Mantidae > Tenodera > Tenodera sinensis. Next base: position 2,407,464 of record JAUKNM010000021.1, read on the forward strand.
TGTTCGTTCTGGTACTATCTTTCACAAAAGTAAATACCCATCTTCGGTGAGACGTGCGCGAAGGGTCACCTAATTCTCAGGCCTACTTGTATAGCTGGTATGAGAATTAAATTAGTCATATGCTTCCCTTGCTGTTCGGAGGACATGGCAGTCATGTCACCTCGCAACTCACCTCACCTCGCAGTTTGGAAAAGCAATATTTCAACAATCCTTCTACATTAACGGGCGAACATTGCAGATTCAACTTCAGTGCACCTGCAGAAGATATGATCTTATGGTGTTTCTATTAAGTTGTGGACTAGAACTAAAATTATTGTAATCCTCTTGGTCCATTACCAAAAAGTAACCTCTGATTCGCAAGCATGTACTACATGCCAGCTTAAAAGCTTTCAATTACTAACCGGGTTGCTATGCTAACGCACGATGATGCACGATAAAATAGCAATACACGAAGTAATACGTGGAGGGGTTTTTAGTGAGTAACCCTCCCCCCTCAGGGCGCAGGGACCCTCACACTGTTGACCATAGCATGTAGGCCTTCGCCTGTAACGGGTTTTCCCCCTCCACGGTAAAAAAAATGGTTCCAGTGTTGGTGCTAGACTTACAAAACGTGAGTAGGCCACGTCTGCAAGCTTAATATCATGTGAGACAGGGCGAGTGGCCATATGCCGAATAGACAAGAGCGCTTCGTCGGTGAGTGTGAAATTCAGAAGTACTAGCTGCCGGGGGTTCAATCCTCGTCTTTCACATGTTTATTTTCTGAAATACAAAATTAACAAACGTATTTAGTTCTCTACTGCTTTTTATCAGGAATGGAGATTCGGATGAAGGCACACTGCTACAAATTGAGTTAATGGGGACATGGCAACGTTGTGTCTGCTTGGACATAAACGGCATGACAACCTTGCTGGGTGCAAAGGTTCCTTCACCCTCAAGTAAGCTACAATTGTATTCTATTCTGTTTAACGTATCATTAATTACATTATTCACTGACATCCAGATCTGATAATTTACACTATTACACGTTTATACATTTTAATATGGTAATAGTCTACGAAATTTATAGAGATGCTTTTGAATGTGAATGTTTAAAGGGAAATATTAATTTCAGAAGGAACGTTTCACAATTGAATCACCAGTTTGAAGAAGGGAATAATTCCAAAAACATGTTTTTTGGGAAATCGAAAAAAACTTCCTAGCGTGTTTATTTTTAGTTCAACGTAATTTTACCTTATGTAAGAAAATGTTTATCTCTTCATTAGGAAAGAGGTTGGTATGCTAGCAATTACTTAAATTTATTTCTAACTCAGTAATTAGGACTATAAATAATAGGATTTAATTCCTTCTTAAAACTGTTAACATTTTATCATCATGCAAAAACAATAAGTATACAAAAATTACATATATTTGAAAATACAAGTACTTTGACACTAGTTTAAATGAACATACACAGAAATTATCAAGAACATATATTTATAATGCAACATATTATATATACAATATGTTGCATTATGTTTTCATAAAATGTACTCTTCAATCCCCCTCTTCATTTTGTGTTTCTAATTCTTCTATTGGCCATGTCAAAACTTCTTTATAAAACACTTTCTTGTCATGAAGAATATATGCAACAATTTTTCTGATGTCATCCATTTTCAGCCTGGCAATAGGAATTTTACTGTTGTAGAATTTGGATGTTGGTAGTTCAGGATGCATTCCTGTTTTGGAAAGCAGGAAACTTTCATTCACTAATCTATCCATGTGTTCTGAAGTTATTACATATCCTTTAGGGGATGATGAATTTTCAAAATGCCTGTATTTTGAAACTTGAAACTTATTTACAGACTTTGTGGTTCTCTTATAAAACTGTGACCACCATCCTTTGAAGTACAGCACATCATCTGAAGTAACCTTTGATACTGAAAATCGTGATCTTTTAGATGTTTTAATCATTTCCTCATACTCATCAGGAGTATAAATTCTGTCCTTTCTTCTGATCTTCCGTTTGGCTACTCCAAAGTTGCGGTCACATTGTAATAATGAGTGGCCACGCATAGGGAAATACTGATAGATTTTCTTGAAGCGCCCCATCAAAACCAGAGAAAGTAAATATCTCACCAATGTTGTGTTCCTGTTTTGGCCTCCGCAGGCGTCACTGAACACATGAAGCTCTGTGATAACTGGATCCATCTTCTGAATACTCGTCCACAGGAAGCTGCAAACCTCATCTGGTCCTCGCTTTGCCTCTCCTTTATGGTAGATGTAGAACTCGGCGGAATTTGTTTTTATGTCATGCACACAAAATAAGTACATCCAAACTTTTCTTAAGCAGAACATGTCTTGAGCTGGCATTTTTGGAAGTGGAAGGTTTTGCATGAAGTCAAATACAATCGCTCCCGCTGTACCATTTTCCTTACATCGGCTTATCCTGTTGATTCTTGTAAAACTTTTCAACTCGGCGTAAGTGTATCATTTTTTTCTGCCACTGCTGCGCGTTTAGCATTTTCGTTTAAGAACGGGGACCTGATTTTCATTTCAAGTTCCTCACAAGTTGAGCAAACATCAATCTGGGGCCTTCCAAATGTGTAACCATGATTTTCATTATAATATTGACGATAGAAATCGTACTTAACAACATTAGCAAGGTCAGGATGCTTGTCATCACAGAATAGTTCATGCATAATTTTAACATTAAGATCTGCGCTCAGATGCTTGACTGTTTTACAGCAATAATATGATTCCTTAAGTGGAAATAGCCTAATACGTTCATCGATCTTGTTAATTGTTTCTTGGGGCAGAGCTCTTACACGGTTATGTTTCCCGTGCAAATCTATAGGTGATTTTCCAGCAGCAATTAGTGATGTTAGCCTAAAGAGGGCTTCATTTTTTACTGCATAAAGGATTGAGAAAGCTGTTTTGCATACCTTTACTCTCTCATTGTCCACTAGTACAAAATATGTGAAACTGCTGTCTCTACGTCTTGGTGTTTCAATCCTGGAGCGCCTCCGGGCTACATCATAAGTGGTATCAATCCCATCAGAAACGTATCTTGCTCATTTTTTGGCCCTCTAGAATAAGCGATATCTAAAAATGACTTCTTCACTTCTGTTGAAAACTTACGAGTACATTTCTCTTAGGATGAACAATGTAGCTCTGAATTAGATTTGGCTGGGAGTTTTTCCTGTTGTAGTACCAACGTATTCCTTGCCGAGAAGCCGACGTCTTTTCCGAACTTCATTTTTATACAGATGCGTGTTTTAACTCCCTTCTTTCTGTTTAATTTTCCAAATACATTCGCACAAAGTTCATCGCTGGAACTAGACATTTTCGAACAGCCTCATTTATAGGTGTTTCTCACAAAAATAGTGCAGTAATACACTTCTCATTATTGTAACAGCTGTGAAACTGCACTTTCAGACTCTTAGTATTTGGTGCCATCTATGGGCGGAGAGATTAGGCTGAAGAAGGAAATGAATCCGGGAGTTGTTCCCTTGTTCAAACTAATGAATACTACTCGGGCTTATAACTTCATTGTTATTTGGTTTTCGTTTCCTTCTTTCTCCTGACACATGCCTCTAGGCGCATGGATGTGATTTTTAACAGAAACTCATTTTTCAAATTTTGGTACTTATTCCCTTCTTCAAACTGGTGATTCAATTGAGGTAGGCGTGTTCTCTGCTTCATTTTCAGCAATTGCAATTAATACCTTAGGAAACATTCAGTTGTAAACTTTTAATCGTACAGCAGAATTGCAATTAATACCTTAGGAAACATTCAGTTGTAAACTTTTAATCGTACAGCAGCATTCATAAGACGGCTGGAAAAGTTACAACGGTACGCGGAATATAGATACCTAAAGGAGGAGCTTTATGAGAAATAGATTCCATTACTTTGTGTAATTTTATATTTCGCAACGGTTATATAAATAATAATGTTCCGGTAAAGAAAGAAAAAAGAAAAGGGGAAATAAAAATAAGTGTGTTGGCTTGGATTCAACCCATGTCAGCCCACACTGCTCATTTGAAACAGCACGCCTTAGCCAGGTCAGCTATAGTGTATAGGTGGACTTGGCCTCCTCACGTTTTGTAAGTCGAGCACCAACACTGTAATCATTTTAGTTCTAGTCCACAACTTAATAGAAACACCATAAGAACATATGTTCTGCAGGTGCTCTGAAATTGAATCTGCAATGTTTGCCCGTTAATGTAGAAGGATTGCTGAAATATTGCTTTTCCAAACTGCGAAGTGAGGTGAGTTGCGAGGTGACATGGCTGCCATGTCCTCCGAACAGCAAGGGAAATATATGACTAATTTAACTCTCATACCAACTATGCGAGCACGCCTGAGAATTAGGTGACCCTTCGCGCACGTCTCACCGAAGATGGGTATTTACTTTTGTGAGAGATAGTACTTTTATTAATACAGATGAGTGAGCAACTTATAGACCACCATTGTCTATGCCTGACTCATACACACCACCCCCTCTACTACTTACCCAAGCGACAACAGCGGGTAACGAGTAGATTCCTCCAGCTCGAATGAGTAGTGGAATGCCGAGAGCTGCTTTGTGCCCTTGTGTTAAATATGTCCGTAATCAGTGCAAGTGCTGAATGTCCTTTTTCTTCGCTCTGCAGAATTAATAATTATTGCAGGAACTCACAAGGACTTCAAAAACTCTCAAATCTACCAATGCTGTCTATAGAGGAGCTGCTGAAACAAAAATTAGGTGACGTTGAGGAAGAGTTTCGTGGGCATACAACACTGCACAACAAATTTGAAGTTCGTGCTGTCCTTCGGATAAAACCGTGCAATTGTAGCTAAACAAAAGGTGCTTGGTTTATATCTGAAAATCAAAGTGGTCCATCACGTACCCTTTATTGAGGAGACTCACTTTTCATATTCATTCAAAGTACCTTTGGTGCGTACTTTCTCTTTTTCTCATACTATTTCACTTGCTGTTTGCTTTACAAATTTTTAAAAATTTCTTTTACAATTCCCTCTGATTTTTCCCATATTTCTTCCACTTCATCTTCTGGTTTTTTCTCTTCCTCAGTTTTACACCGTAATCTATCTCTTAGTTCGTTTCTACATGGTTTAATTTTAGTTTATCTCTACTGCTTGCCTTTGCGATTCCTCCTTTTGTAGTTTTTAGTAAAGCCAATTTTTCTCTAATCTTGGCTTTAACATAATGATCTGAATCATGGTTGGATCCCCGGCTGGTTCGTACATCAATAACGATAACATCGGGCATTTATACGCATATGAACTATCTGATTCAACGTCGTTAAATCTGGAAATTTCCACGTTCCTAGGTGTTTATTTTGATGTAGAAAGCAAGTACTTTTAATCCTTAAGTTATTTCTAAGTGCAATATGGCTTAACAGTACACCATTGTCATTTGAAGTTTCATGTAAGGTATATTTTCCTGATATTTGTTTTAGAAAGCCTTCTTTGCCTAACTTGGCATTAAAATCATCCATAACTATTATGCTGAGGTCATACTTTGGTATTTTCTTGCCCATCATAGAACTCCTCCTTTTCATCATCATTCCTTTCCTCAGTTGGGGCGCGTGCTGATATACTTAGGTTTTCAAACCTACCTTTTAAGCGCACCATACACAATCTTTCATCGATAGGTGTATATTTCAGTATACTTTTTCTTACCTTTTCTTTTGAGAAAGAAAAATAAAACCAGTCCCATACTGTCATGTCTATTCCTTTGGGCCACAATAGGTAAGAGAATGGCTTTTTTTGTCTATCCTTCCTTGTCCTTGCCATCTAAATTCTTGGAGAGCAACAATGTCAATTCCTAACTTAAGAATTTCATCAGTTATTTCTCTCAGCTTTCTTGGTCTCATCATGGCTATTACATTCCAGATTGTTACCGACAAAACATTAGTCCGTGTCATATGCTTAGGTCGTTTCAAAAGGAGTTTTCACGTTATGAAGGCACAATGGCTCTTATGGAAAATCAGCGCGGCGTTACCACGTATGTTCCGCCACTGCAATTACCATGGGTTTGCTAGTTGATTCCTGAACCACTGTTCAAATCTATCGCTGTCCATTTCATCATGATAATCAGCAGAACCTTTTTTGCCAAAAAAAACAAGTTTTGCATCCTGTACAAATCGTACCATCGGCATGCAATATTACAAATCGTGGCCCGCGAGCAGTAGGTGATTTAAGACCAGCGGATAACCTGGCCAAAAGCGCTTCTTTAGGAGTTTTTGTAGTCCTATCCTTCCAAACGTTTGATACAGTGTGCCCTACACCAGTGGCGGTTATTCAAGTCAAGCAGGTGAAGAGGTTTTCACCTGAATATAGCAGTATTCCATTTTTGTTAATGTTGTCATTATTACTGACATTCTAACAGTTTAGTCACAAATTTAACTGCTAGCAGCCGTAGCAGGGCCAGTGACCAACCCTTCTTTTGTTTGGAACTTACAGCTAGGCAGCCGGCAGGGAAAATTGGTGGGACCGCGCCCTCGGATCACCTGCAAGGCCAAGTGAAGCAGTCAGAACTATGGAAGAAACTGTTGCACCAAACAGCTTGGTTGCCATGACAACCTGACGTCACGAAACCATGTAGTATGGGGAAATAGTATATGCATGCACATGTTTCAGATAAAACAAGAAATATTTTCATTTGGGTAGGGGCACAGAACAAGGTAAAGAGGATGGTTTCTGTTTTCGCGTGGTTAGAAGATAGTAGTCATCTACCTCGAGGAAGAGGTGGTGGTACATTTAAAGGTGGTGTTTTACATAACTGTAAACGGTATAATTTACGAGTTTGCTAGACTCCAGTGTTTGTAATATTTGAATTATGGAATATAAGTGTTTTGTTATGAATCCAGTGAACGATATAGTTTGCAATTTGTTACAAACCCATTTTCCAGGCGGAAAGATGAAGGCGAGAAAGATGTTTTAAACTTCGGGCGGCCCACTGATGTCATCGATATACCTATTAAAAAAGAGGATAATAAAATAGGGAAGCCTAATGACATTAAATTCAAAACCTCTTGGTTCGATAACCATTCTTGGTTATGCAGTAGCCGTAGTTTGCAATCGCTGTTCTGCTGGCCTTATTTACTTTTAAGTAACAAAAATAATGTGTGGAACAAAGAGCGATTCACAGATTGCATTAATGTAACCCATTCCCTTTACAAGCACAATGATTCGGCGGAACATTTAAAATGTAAATTACAATTAAACACTTTTGAAACAAACAGAAACACGATTGACGCTTTTCAAGAAAACAGCAGACTTTTTCATGTGCGTTTGTGAACCATCACAATTGTTTCTTATTTCTTTCCTGCTTCTCATATTTGTGCCCTAATGCGTAATTTTGCCTTCGACATGATGTAGAAGATTGAGCAATAAATCTTCGCAAATTCGTAGAAAATTGCGATAGCTTTCCGGGTCCTCTAACCTCAATTCGTGAGCCGTTATTTCACCTAGGATCCAAAAACAGAGACAGCCATCAGTACAAGATTTAACCAGCGTCATGGTGCTTCAACAGTAAAGCAATAGAGGGAGCCTGCATACTTACACGGCGAATTCCACGACCTCATGCGGAAATGGCCAAAAACAGCTGCGCATGCGCAATGAGTTATTCCTTCGAAGCCAGGTCCGGGAAGACAAGAGTGGCAGTCGACTTGGGATTTTCAACAACAGAGCAAGTTTCTGTGAGGCTGGGCAGAAATGGTGACTATATCATACTAGGGAGGCATCATGTTATCACACGCGAGTAGTTCTCTTCTAAATTATCTTTCAGCTCTTCGGGTCACATTTATATAATTAAAAGGTTTGGACGTGAGTAAAAACTTTATCAGCATGGCAGGAATTTTCGAAATATTAAAATATTAAAACAATGATCTCAAAATGTATTATCAAAGGTGATATTTTTTTCTAACCACTTTAAAGTGGCGACAAGTATTTAAATTCTCTGTAACTCAAGGTGTTAAGTTTGTATGTTTGAAGTTGTTATAATAAAGGCAAGTATTACTTGCTAATTGGCAGTGTAATTTCTTTAAAGATCCACATTATCCTAAAGGTTAAGACGTGTCAGTGGGTTGCACGAGCCTAACAAGAGTTATGTTTTCGTGCACCTCAGTACAACGTTACATTCGTACTGCTCGGCCCGTGCCCTGTTCTCTTCTTTGTAACAAAGACCGTGTCCGCCAACACCTTTTACTTCTAATACATTTTATTCCTACTGAGACTTGTGGATATATACCCCAAACCTATACATAATATAGTAATCGCTAAATTAATATTTGCGTCTACCATGTTTATTTCTCTCGCTTGCTACGTGAACTGTCATCTGTATTGGACCAAAATGGTATAGTATGACAGACACTGTTTCTCTTGTGTGCAATTTCATTGGTTACAAAAAGTTTGGTCAAAAATGTTTTACCGTGGGACACCAGCTTTGCATTTTCAGCATGTTTAAGTGAACTTCTTCACCTAGTTTGTACGACACGAGCCGCCACTGCCCTACACTTACCCAACTTTCATCAAGGTACAGGATTTTCCTTACCTCTTTGCTGAATTGTCACAATCATAAACGATTTATTTCCTCTCTTTTCAAAATGAAATCCCATTTCCTCCCTAAACTATAAAAGGTTGAATCCTCATTGACTTTTTTTCAACACAGCCAGAATTATTATAGGGGAATACTTTGAAATAGAAATTCATTAATTTTGTACCATATTTGCGTTCAAAATCATATTTTATCTTCCTGCTGGTTTTGTATGAATGCCGCGGTGTAGTGATGGGACCCTCTTTACATTCTTTTCTTAATATAAAAAATGCAGGCCTACTTACACCAGTCGTCTTATGAAGTTCACTAACAATAAAGGCGTCACTGTGTCCGGGGTTCTTTTTCTTCCAATAATCATACACTCTAAGAATTGTTTTTCGCTCGCCACTTTTAATAATTTCTCCTTTTTTTTCTGCGATCCATTCCGCACTGATCACTTAACTGCAATGCAGATAATTACCAGAGAGGTTGTAAAACTCGCTCACACTTCAGATTCCCAAAACCTATTGAAAACCTGCGCTGAAGTACAATGCCTTATTGGCCCTTCAACTGCCATACCACATCTGGTTTTCATCATCTCAAAGACACGAGGACCGGCTTTCGTCCGTAGTGTGCTTTGCGCGCCGCAAACATTTGCCCTTAAATGGTGATTCATGGAGGATACGCATCTGTGAAAAAAGGCTTAAAATTTCAAAAATTTCCAAAAATGGATTTTTGTTTTATCAAATAGTAGAACTCTTCTGCTTTATTTTAATATGCTTTTTATAGCCTTACGGCCGTTTTAACTATGTCACGTGGCCGTCTAACTGATTGCCTGTAAGAGGTCATGTCCATTTAAATCAATACATTTCCATTATCCTTGCCATGACTTCAAACTTAGTTTTTCCATGCTTTTACTTTTAGCACTCTTTGCTCTTTAAAATGCTCCACATGATGCAATTTGCAGTACTTATGCATGAAATTTGGTGTACCTGCTTAGAAATAATATTAAAAAGAAATGATGAGATAATTTCTTCATAATGTGAGAATAACTGCTGAGTAATTAAATATTAAAGTTTACATTTCGAAATTTAAATGAAAAAAATGATTTTAAACTTTAAAATTTATTTTTTTCCAAACTAATAACAAGATTAAGAAATTATCTCATCAATTTGTTAACATTCTATTACAGAGCATAACTGAAAATTATTAAGTTTTTCAAATCAAAATTGCATCATGGAGGAACCATTTATACAAATACTAAAAAAATGTAATAAAATATTAATATGTTAGCAACTAATATGACTAAATGTATGAAATTTAGCACAGTTACTCCTCACTATGCAGTGATTGTTGTGTTAAAATTTCAAATCAATCCAATCAAAACTGTAGATTTTCAAAATTTCACAGATGGGTATCCTTAAATGGTGATTCATGGATACTTCGGTACTGGAGACGTTCTATATGTATATAAAAATAATTTCGTTATTTCCTTGATAGCTTTGTTCCTGGAAGTTTTTACGTGTACTTACAGAACGAGAATCAGCCAGCGATGACATTTTCCATTGTATAAACGAAGAATCTTAACACTTTGTTTAAAAACTTTATTTTTTTAGAAAAATATGTTTAGACATGTTTATAATCTAAATACCAACGTGGCCTATAAAAGCAAGCGAATAATCCATATTCTTTTCATTGCAATTATTTCGATTTGAAACCATGTTTTGACGTTCGGAGCGAGAAAGGTGTAAAAAAATCTGCTTTCAACAACATTTTAGATTTTATTATTTTAAAAACTATACAATTATATAAAAGGTTTATCGTGCATACCATAGCATTCTTAGACACATTTCACAGCGAAATGCATGTTCATACTTCATCTCAGTCATATTTGAAAACACGCACATTTGGCAACAGCGCACGTGATTCTTCCATAAGAATAGCATGGTCCATAAGAGCCCATTGTGCCTTCATGACGTGAAAATTCCTATAGAGATCCGTCAACATTCCGAGGCTCTAGTACAGATTTCGTAACTGTGGTTGTTTTATGGATGAGGTAGTTAACCTCATGCCAACGCTCAACCTGAAGGATCAGGTCCCAAATTTATGACCGCTGGGACTGGGTGGCCCAGCTATAACCCCAGGCACTGGGTACCCATTTTAGTCGGCTGTTATTGTAACATACATGAGTTACATTGGGACTATTGTTTAACCCCAGTCACCATATGGGTTTCACACATTATACCTATACATGTTATACTGTCATCTGTCAGTCTATCTTCCGCTATTAGCCAAAGTACTTCCCTGTAACTGGGCTATGTTTTTTTTTTTCTAAATTGTTTTACTGTTGGTCTTGTTTCATAAAAATCCTAACCACTCTGATGGTTTACCTTTTTTTGCGATCGTCTCTCGCAGTCTTCCTGCATAATTAAACTCTTTTAATGCTACACATTCTTCTTTCAAACCACATTTCCACAACAGCTAAATGGTTAACTGTCCCCAGCAAGCGTTGTACAGCACCCGTATATAATGTAATGTCATACTGGCAAGTTGGCCATGGTTACGTAGTGGTTAGAGCAGTCGCTCGATGAGCGGAAGATCCGTGGCTCAAATCTCGGCTATGGCATTGAACTTTTCAGTCCTGATTCCACCTCCTAAATATTGCCCACGCAAGGCTTGTGTGTTTAAAAACACCAGAAGTAATTTTTTTTGGCATAAATAAACAATACTTTCATATATGAGTTGCACTGTTGAAAACTGTGCAGTGTGCAATGATTGGTGAAAACAAAGTGACATCTCATTGTCTCACCCGCTCTTTCCATTTTGAGATTGTATGTTACATCGTAAAGATTGTTAAACCTAGCTTTTTAACCGACATATGTACTTTTTATATATGTATTTTAGATGTTATTGTAATAGGAACCACATTTTTGTTCACTTTTCATATAAGTAATATTCGCCTATGTTAAAATGTCCCTGGTGAGAAACGCTAGGAACCTTAAAAATGGATCTAGTGGTTGAAAACCACGCGAGAGTTGTGGTTTCCAGCGAAGAGTTCCTTTGCAGTTCTAATGGAGGGGGGTGATGTCTTTACTCAAGACTTTGGAAAGTTAAATAGGCCAAATTGTCACTGAAACAAGAAAGCTCCGTGTGAAATGAAGACAAAAGTCATGTGACTGAGCCATGAGCCAATGGCCTTTAAAAAAGTCACGTTGACGGAGTTTGCATGTGACATGAGCGTGATAAATTAGCCAATTGAATGAGGTTGTTTAAGCCGCGCGTTAAGAACTCAGCTTCTTGAAAAGCAAGGGACACATCTCATTTCGACACAGTTTGATCTGGCCACTGCAAAAAAAAAAAAAAAAAAAAAAAAAAAAAAAAAAAAAAAAAAAAAAAAAAAAAAAAAAAAGCCCATCCGCGGAGTGATATTCACGCACAAAGGCTAAAGAATTACAGTTTCGCGGATAGAAGTGTCTTGGTGTGTCTAAAACGTTTAATATATCAAGAAAACCGCGAGGGGGATAAGTGTCGCGCATCACGTGCCGCGAAATAAACAAGAACAGGAAATGTAAGTGCGTATGTCACGAGACATTGTGAGTGAAAATGTAAATATAAAGTTAGTTTGCAAGGAATATTTATAACTGCGGCTCTTAGAGACACGTTTGTGTAACGAATATCGAGTTCCTTGTCCCTCGAAGTGAGATCTCTCTACCGCTTACCTACTTGGAAGCAAAGGTCCTTGCTTCTCCGATGGGAAAAGCCAACCATCGCAAATCTTTCTCTGATCTCAAACACAAACCGTGAATTGCAACGCAGAAAACAATGGAACGAGAGAAGCAACCTTAGAGGAAGCGTCTTTCAAAAAGAGTGTCCTCCCTTTGAACTTAGATAAAACACGTTCTATAAATGATACAGGTTCATTTCTTTTTACTTTCTCTACTGGTAAGTAGGGTAAGTATTGTATTCCACCCAAAAATTCGATCTCGAGATTTCACCGGAAATATATGTTTTGAGACCCCCTGAATCCAAAAAAAGTATTTATATAAAAAGGTCCGTGTGTGTGTGTGTGTGTGTGTGTGTGCGTGTGTGCGCGCGCGCGTGTGTGTGTCAGTCTGTGTGTCTTGAGTGTCTGTCAGTCTATGGACAACATAAATCAAAAACGAAAAGTCGGTTAAAAACCAAAGTTGGTATTTAAGTTTAATGTCTATCAAGGATGCGACATGAAGATTTGGAAGAAAATAGCCCCACCCTAAACTGCCCTTTACATGGAAAATTTTGATTTTCTTGAAAATCACTCTCACGATTTTGAATAAATTATCAATGGTTAAGATATTTGTATGACAAATGAAATGTATATTTTGAATTTTCTGGCTGTAGCCTATGTAGTCCTGTTTACTCTGGATGATTTTTAATATCTCGTAAACCTTAACACATAGACAAAATCTTACTATACAAAAAATGTAGGTCTCACTAAAACACACAATTTGTCTAAATACATTTTCTGTAGAGTGAACAATTTCGGAGATATTCCTTGTTATTTGTGTCAGTTTCGGAAAACTTAAAACTTTCGTGAAATGGTACATCGTTGTTCATGTTTACTTTCTCTACTGGTAAGTTTACTTTCCTTTACATGGAAACTTTTTCGGAAATTTTGATTTTCTTGAAAATGGCTCTAACGATTTTGATTAAAATATCATATTTTGGGATATTTTTATGACAAATGAAATGTATATCTGGAATTTTCTGGCTATAGCCCCTGTAGTCGTGTTTACTCTGGACGACTTTTACATAACTGGTAAACCGTTAGAGATAGACCAAATCATACTATACAAAAAGTGTAGATCTTGCTAAAATACCCAATTTATGTCGGAATAATTTTTTTTCTAGAGTGAGCCATTTTGGAGATATTCCTTGTTGTGTGTGTGAGTTTCGGAAAACTTAAAAACTTTCGTGAAATGGAACATCGTGTTCATTTTTTATATGTTAAGTATGCAAAGAGAACGGAATCTCAAAGCTTTAAAAGATTTGACTGTCGCTCAAAGCCTACTGTGTACCGATATTCCCCTTGCACCCAAGAGGAAATAAGCAATAAGATAATTTCTGCAAATGTTTATCTCAAGTAACACAAAGATATAAGAATAAGAGTTCGTAAGAATGGTTAGTAAAAGAGTAGAGAATGTTATTTGAGTGCAACACTTCAGATGTTTTATTTTGGAACATAATGTCATTACTTGTGGAAGAGAACATCAGTTAAATGACCGCCGCGACCTCGTTGGTTTGCCCTGTTGACCCAATTTCCAATGACAGAAGAACGTAAGTTAGGTCCAACTTCACGAATAACACGTGTGATGTTATTCATAAGATCATTTACTGTTTCTGGCTTGTTGGCATACACTCCAGATTTAACATAATCCCACAAGAAGTAATCCAACCATTAATAGTGACCGCGAAAAGCGTGACACACGGGACCCCTAGGACATATAATTCTCTTGGATCGTCTCTTGTGACAGCGTGTTACCTACGCGCACACGAAAGCGGGGAAGTTGTAAACAGTTTAAAATGAACATCGCTAAATGACCGCGTAATCTGTAGATGTGCACAGTGCGCAGGATTCCATAGAGCCAGGTGGTGTCGTAGGCCTTCTACAAATAAAAGAAGACACCCACGACTTGCTGCTTCAGCAGAAAGGCATTTTGGACGTAAGCTTCCAAGCGTGTGAGATGGTCGACACTGGAGCGTTGGCGACGAAAACCGCATTGAACATTTTTCAGCAGGTTATTCGTCTCTAGGCACCACACTAGGCAAGTGTTAATCATTCGTTCATAGGTCTTACATATGACACTCGTTAGGCAAATAGGGCGGTAACTAGAGGTAAGGGTCCGATCTCTCCCGGGTCGAGGGATTGGGATGACAATACCCTCTAGCCAAGGAAGACGGAAAAACCTGCTCACGCCAGATACGGTTGTAAATTCCCAGCAGGAAGGAGAGCGCCGTGGATTGAACATGAAGCAATGTGACATGTAGATGTCACCGGGACCTGCAGAAGAGTGCTTTGCGAGAGATAAAGAATGCACCAACTCCGCTTCAGTAAAAGGTGCATTGTACGGTACATCATAGTCACTGTTAAAATCAAGAACCAGCCGCTCTGCATATTCCTTAAGAGGTATAAACGACCTATCGTAACTATACGTTTGGCTAGTAGCAGCGAAAGAAGTATCAAGTACGTCGGCGATATCCTGCTCGGAGGTATAAGTGGTGCCCTATACAGCAGACCGGGAATTATAGTCCATGCATACACCGAACAGCAGTCTTTGTGCCGAAGTGCAACGGGAAAGGGAAGAGACGCAGGTTTCCCGACATGTGCATTTTGCACTGCGAAGTACAAAACCTGTCCTGACACGAGAGCGTTTGAAAGCAATGAAGTTCTCCGTAGGACGTGAACTGAGAACACGCAGAGCTTCCTTATATGTTGGATAGCCAAATGACATTCCTCGGTCCACCAAGGCACAGGAATGTGACGAGGTGTACTGGAACCACGAGGAATGCTGGAATCCGCCACGAGGAAGACAGAACCAGTAAAATACTCCACCATGTCATCGATGGAGGTGAAAACATCCTCTGTAAAATGAATGAGGGAACGAAATTTCTCCCAATGAGCCTTGGGAACAATCCAGTGAGGATGACATATTGGCACAGGATGATGACCAGATAGATAAATGTTAATGGAATAATGTTCACTGGCGAATAGGTCATAAAGCATCGACCAATCAAGTAATGGTACCAGTGACGAGCTACAGAAGCTAATGTCTAGGGGGGAGTTAGTACCGTAGGCAGATGATAAAAGGTAGGCACACCAGTGTTTAATAGATGCTAAGCGAGACAGGTCGCAAACGTCTGCTACAAGTCACCCGCGAGCATCGTCAGTGTCAGAGCCCCAGTGAGTATGTTTGGCATTCAGGTCTCCTAAAAAGAAGAGCGGTGCTGGAATCTGTGCCTAAAGAGCCCGGAGATCGTATTTGTATACGACATTGACGGGTGGAAGATACACATTGCAAACAGAGAAACAGAGGTTCTGCAGCAGTACACGTACGGCTACAGCTTGCAGCGTCGTGTTAAGTAGTACACTGGTGGCAGAGATGTTATGCGCCACAAGAATAGAAACACCCCGCTTGCTCGCCTGTCAGCTGCAGAGTCATTTCCAAATGGCGGAAAACCACGAAGGTGGAGAGCGGGATTAGTAGGGCTCGGAAGTTCATGCCCTAAAAAACACTGAAATATGCATGTAAATATGCTCCTAAAACTTGAAAATATGCCAAGAAATATGCACTATTTAATTAAAGCAATTAATGTCCCTTTGCAGTAGACAAGACGAGTTAGGATAAATAATAAATAAAGTTACCCCTTATTCCTTAGAGGTTGAAGCAGAAGTGGTCCCGCTGTTAGAATTAACTGCTAAATTGCAGTTCACAAGCAACACTTTGCACAAATTTTCAACTGTGAAACATCGTCTGTTGTCTCGCAAAACACTTTTGTAACGTGAAAACTTCTCCCCACGTCACATGATGTTATCGGGGCATATTTAAATGATGTTAGCTGCTTCACAGAGAGAGAGTCAAGTCTCTTGGTGTGACAGATGTTTTTCTTTCGAGGATGTCTTGAATATCGTACATGTGTTTATAACCAGAAATTTTTGAAATTACATAGTTCACATTCTATTTCACCTTTGTCCTATGCTACCAGCAATCGAGCTTAGATCACATATTGTTTTTTCAAAGACAGTTAGTGATTCATGCAAAGGAGATATTACAGCTTCCAATGCCGTTATGACTGTTGGTAAGAATGAAAAATGGGCAGATATGAAACTAAGATCTTCATTTAACCCAGTGTGTGACAGAATATTTTGCGCAGTTTCTATTGTTGAAGCATCTTTCGACTCCAATGAATTAACAACCTCTTCGACTATTTCAGTGTGCTCAGCATAATATGAAACTGCATCGACCCATGTTCCCTATCGAGTTAACACTGGTGCAGGAGTAAGTCGGTTATTAGGTGCTGTTGATCTAAACTACTTAACTATTTTAGGAGGTTTAACAAAAATTCTCTATCTACGAATGGGAAAGAATCACAAATTGTCTCAGAAATGCGATGAACAGCGTGTGCCCAACAAGTTATATGAATTAAGTTAGGAAAAATACATTTCAGAGTTTATCCTGATTTTACCATATAAGGACCTGCACCAAAAACTAATAAAAGTAACCGGTCGTATTTGATTCCACATGGCCATAGTAATTTCAAAGAGTCCATCGTAAACTGGGTCACAGTTACATTGTCAGTTGCCGACAATTCGCACACATTAAGAAGATAAGGTGTAGTCTTTTGTTCTTTATTTAAAGCACCCACGATTATATTAGCAATAGAACGGCGCTCAGAATCAGGAGTTTCATCAAGACAACCACACAAACTGATGCGCTAATTCATTTTGTATATTTGACAATACGTTATTGTAACAATGTCCTACATAAGTCTTACGCACCGTACTTTCTTCAGGCACATGTTGTGTAGTGTACTTGGCAAGAAAATGTCGGATTATTAATTTTGAACACGGGAATATCAGCAGCTAAAAACGCTTGGCACAAGTAATAGGAAAATTCAGTAACCCTATTTCCTAAACACTCTACTAGCTGTTTTTGAACAGGTTCTTTGCGAGTTTTCTGATTAAACTCTCCTTATGTTTTGCTGTGTTTATGCGCTGAATTATTTGAAATCTTTTCTCACTTCCTACATTTTTTTTACACAAAACAGTACCCTATTATCTGTAGATATTAAATCACCCGAAAACGCTTTCTGTAAATTAATTAAGTTGGTCTTATTTTCGGCGTTTGAGGAGCTTTTTACCTTTTATATGATGGGAACCAGTTCACAACACTGTTACGTTTGAAGACCACGACACTGGTGCTTTTTTATAAATTAACGTCCTCTAACATTGTGTCATATCGGACGAATGAATGAAATGAAACGGGTGAAATGGTGCTCAAATGAGGTCCATGGAGCTTTAAGTTACCCGACATTCGTCTTCTCAGGGTAGGGAAAACCTCGGAAAAAAACCTTACCCGGATAACTTACCCTAAGCGAGATTCGAACTCGCGACATCTTGAACGCGAGGCAGACACGCTAACCATCACGCTACCGAGGCGAGTAGTTATAGTCCCTCCTTAAGCAATTGGATTAACGATTTTTTCACCGCTAGATGGCGTTAGTGTCGCGTGGCGCTAGTGTCGCCGTTGATGGTGGGAAATTTGAAAATTTCAAGATGGCGGGAAAAATTAGAAAATTTGAAATGTTTCCCGGTTCGTTTCAAATTTTTAAATTTCCCGCCATTTGAATTTTTTCCCGCCATCAACGACGACAGTGGTGGAAAATGTGAAAATTTGAAATTTTTTTCTGAGAACGTTGTTAATTTCAAATTTTCAAATTTCCCGCCATGAACGGTGCGCCACGCGACACTAACGCCATTCGTTAATCCAATTGCTTAAGGAGGGACTAATTTACTTATTTATTTATTTATTGAGAAGATACATTGAATATTACAAAATTATTGTTGAGCACACAAACAAATATTTGATTACAAAGCTAAAAAAACCAGGAATGATGAATTGCGTTATGGATTAACATAGTGTATTTTTCCATTGAACATTACAAAATTATTGTTGAACACAGAAACAAATATTTGATTACAAATCTAAAAAAAAAGCAGGAATGATGATGAATAGCGTTATGGATTAACATAGTGTATTTTTCTTACAAGTTAAAAAGAAAAAGTAGTGAGTGATAAATTGCGAAATAGATTAACATACAAATGTTTTTTAGTGGAAACAAAAATAAAGAACAAATATATTTAATAAGTCAAAAGAGCACATTTTTAATGCACTAAAGTTCTTAATGCGTATGTCTCACTAGAATACTTTTGAACTGTGTGGTGCACTGGAGATTGGAAGTTGGTTGGATGTCTTCGTGCTCGCTGCTGCTAAACGTTGATGAATCGTAGATGGGTTCTGTGACGCAGAAGAGCATTATGTGAGAAAAGTTTTGCGGAAGTTCCTGGTCGAAGGTTGGTATGTAGATGGGTATGACGACGTCGTTGTTATGGCATCCTGAGTTCGTTCCTCTGTTGGATATAGAAGGGTTTTTGCTGTTACCGAGGAATATGGTGCAGCGAGCGTTTTGTTGACGATGTTGAGTTTTGACAGGTAGATATTGGATGTGGAGGACGTCGGCATTTGGATGTCTAGTTTTACGGAGACGATTTTGACGTTCCCGAAGAAGGTGGTGTAGGAGGATAGAATGCGTATGGGAGAGGGATTGCCTTTGCTAGAGAGTTGAGCGGTGAATAGGAGTTTGATGGTGAGATTGTTTCCCGCGTTGAAAGGATCTGTTTCACAGGACATTATTTTTTGGAATAAGGGGTAAACTTGACGATGTACGATTTGAAGCCGCTTCGGAGTTTTTCTTCGCCACCGTAGATGATGCAGAAGGATGTTGAGTTGAGTTTGCTGATGAGTTCGCTAGAGGCCTTGGCGAATCTGGTTGGTAGGAACACTTCGGTGTCGTTGTCTAGTTTGGCGACGAGTTTGGTTCCATGGATGGTGTCGAGGGTTTTAACGACGACGACACGATACGGTACGTTCTGTTGAAGCGAAGATACGCTTAGAGTGTCTGCACTGTGTGATAGTTCTTCTAGTTCGTTAAGAGCTTCCAGGGACATGTTGGCACAGATGGCAGTTTTTGACAAACGGTGCAGGGCCGTCGATGTGAGGGTTTTGTGAGGGTAAGTTGTAATGTTGTGTGCACCTTCGAAAAGGAGCACAAGCCTGCTGGTCGGCAATAGAAAGTTGGTTCCAAACGAGGTCGACGTCGTTTGGAGGGTAACGACGAAAGATGATATTACCGTTGTGCAGCAACACTTGTCGTTCCTTGGGCAGTAGCACCTCGATGCGTCGTCCGTTTCCCAGAACCTTTAGGAGGACGGAGTAGCAGGTACAGTTGGTGTGGAGCATCTGCTGCGGTACTTGCGGAGAAACTGTTGGATTTGCGCGTTGAGTTCGGTGAGATTTTCGTATATTCCAAGTCGACACCTCGAGCACAAGTGCGTCAGACGAAGACGGAGATTGCAGCTGCACAAGGGGTGAAAGCAGAAGGAGCAGTGGTAGGTCTTGCACGGTTCGCCGGTCGTTCCTCCACGAGAGCTCATCACCAACTGAAGGCAAAATGAACCGTATATGTAGATAGAGGCATCCAGTGGGGAAGCGCTGAGTTTGGGATCACACAGACATCCGTTGGTGGGGGGGAGCGGACGTGGTCGGGAAGGGCTGGGGAAGGGGGTTGGGGAGGGGATGGGGGCGGGGTGGGGAAGGGGTTGGGGGAGGGGATGGGGATGGGTGAGTGGGGGAAGGAGATTGCAATATCACATCCCCCGGATGTGACGTGGCACAGGAAAAAACCGTTGATATTTTACCACCAACAGTAATCTGATTGGTGGATCTTGGGTGTCTGGATTTTGAACGAGAACTCTGTCTTGATAGACGCCAAACATCCAATCGCCGAGAATGTGATCTGCCCTAATATAGGTCGGCCGCCGTTAGGGATCCGCTCTTGGTTTCTGCATTTTGTCTGTCGAGATGTATTGTTGCTCGTAGAAAATGATGTATAGGGCCGTTGCGGGAACGAATTCCAACCACTGGACCTCGTTGTCTTCATCGCTGGATGCTTTGCGCAAAATCAGACTTGAGATAATGCTCTGCCTCCAGGAAAGTCCTGAAATTAGCAGAGCGTATATATTTGGTGAACTCCGTGAAATTCATGTTGTCGAAGGGCACACCGGAGGCATGATGGTGAAGCATGTACTTGCGGTATGCCATTATCTGATTTTGAAGGTCGGCCTCCTCTTTCTTTTTGTGATAGCGAATGTCTGTGATAATTCGCTGCAGGCTATCCAGCACGATCCACTCTTGGTAAGTGATCGTGACGGTGACCCCTTGTAGATCTTTGAGGACGATCTTTAGCTTTTCAAATACATTTTTGATGAGAATGAGGACGCCGTTGCTGAGTTGGTAGGATTGGAGAGGGCCCTGTCCGGATTCAAAACGGCGTTGAATGATAGCCTTAATATCGACGAGATTTTGCCACTGCATCGAACCCAGGACCACTGCGTTGCGCTGCCCGCACTTTGCAATGGTGACCACCAGCTGGTGCGGCGACACGGGTGAAAAACCCATACACACGAATTTGCTCTGTTTTGGATTTAGGAAGTAGATGTCCGACAGAGGTCCCACTGCGGTGTTGGGTTGGTGGTTAACATCTTCTTCTTTTGCTGGAGCGGGACTAACGCTGCTCACGAGTTGCGTAACGTCGGCATCGGGGATGCGAAGTTTCCTTTTTGCACGGCACTTGTCGTTGTTTGCACTGAAACAAGAGAGAGATACAGAAATGAACCGTTTCGAATGCATGTCAAACGAAAACCAAATGAAAAAAAAGAAAGAAAAAGACGGTTGAGCACTCACCTGGTTGGCGTGTCTCCCTGCGCATTCTCCATGACTGACTGCGACGGACGGTGCGACTGAGTGTTTTATAGCAACGGAAGCGTGTTCTGAAAGCACAGACAAGAGAGATGGTGATGATACATGCGAATGGCAAGTCACGATGTATGGGCGTTTCAATGCGGCAGCTTCTAACCTGCAAAGGTTGGCAGGACTGTTGAGCATTAGAGCACTTTGCTTGGCATACGCGTTTGTAGGTTTTGAGAATGATGTCATCATTATGGGCAAAATTGCTGACGAGAAATTTGGAAAAGAATTTAACCTTAGGAAGACCGGAACAGCGGTGGGAGAGATAGTCAATGACGTAATGACCGCAGGTGGTGCTGTCATGACCTTGCAGCCTTCTGGAGTTAGTGGACCATCGGGGACCGCAGAGGTTGTTCAGAAATTGAATAAAATGGGGCAAGATGGGGCCTATTCCATAACTGTCAAAATATTCTCCCTGACCGTTCTTTTCGACACATATGCAAACCCAGTGCTTGCCCGGTTTCGTGCTGGGATCCGTGTTGGCGACTAGAGCCAAGGGGAGCCTTCTAATGGTATGAATTTTGGGAAGCTTGTCGGAGGGGTAGACGCCCGAAAAGTGAGGAGGCGTGGAGGGGCATGTCGATAAAAATTGTTGTATTTGAAAGGTGTTCATGATACCAAAATGGAGCGGTTAGCGTCTATTTCGAGAGTGCGGTGAATTTCCGCCAGCACCAAAAGTATAACCGGTTCTTGGCAAAACCGATGCTTATAGAGACGGTACCGTGGCGCTGCCCCGAGATGTGATATTCGTTGGCGCTCATGTCGGCCGTTAGATCGAAGGCCATTACCGTATATCCTGCGGGGTATGCTTGTCTGGAGATGGAATGCCCTTCATCTTTGCAGTGAATTCCTAGACCGTCCTGCAGGGTCTGAAAGATTCGCAGATAGCGGCCGTTTGAAAAGTCGGGTTGGAGCGGTTGGGATGGAACGGGTTGACCGTTGACATAGAGCTGAAAGGAGTTCAAGTTGAAGTGTTGTAAATTGTATGGGTTTTTGGTGACACCGCCGGAATAAGCCTTGTCGGTGACTATGGCCACGACTACCCTTCTGGGAATTTGCCCCATGAAGACGTCCCTGAACGTCATCGCTCTGGATTCCCTTGGAATGCTGAGGGCGTGAAAGCTGACATCCTTGAGGTGACACTTTGCATTGCTCTTGGTCAGCACGGCCTGGTGCGCAAGCTTGATGGTTGGCGAGGGTCGTACTGTTTTTAGACGCAGGGTAGCAGACTGGATTTTGGCGTAGCCCTTAAAGGTGGAGACGTCGGAAAACAAATAGAATTGCGGCGAGGCAGGAGTCAGCTTGATTGTCATGCTGACGTTGTTCAGCATGAGCTTCTCCTGTCTGAATAGGGCGTTGGAAAGTGGGCCTATGAGTTGAACGACGTTGCTCCCTTTGGTGAAGCCGTGACTCCACTGAAACCCGGCATTGGCGACGAAAGAGTCCATGATGCCCGCCGTGTCCTTCTTCCACAGGGAAGGTTCTAGCTTGGAGTTCATGGCATCTTCGGAGTAATTGAGAAGCGTCTCGAAATAAGTTCTGTAGGGGTAGCCGGCTTGAGGTATGGATACGATGACGTTGTTCAGTGATACCTCGATTTGTTGAAACAGGGAGTTTAATGCATTGTTGACGAAAGTAGCGTTCACTTCCCGTTCAATGTCTACTCCTTGATCGTCTACGATGCTCACCGCGAGTTCGAGCACGACGAAAGTCAGGTCTAGGTAATCGTCTGCATTTCCCGAATAATGAAAGGTAATTGGCGCATTCTTCATTAACGTGTTTTGAGGGTTTAGGAATATGATTCGAGATTCCTCGATGCTCATCTGAACGGGGACATCCTTAAAGAGATCCAGTTCGGAACTCATGATCACGGCTTCGTCTGCCGTTATGAGAAGACGTCCTGAACCTTGCACCTTCCGCGTTTCGGCTTCGACTGTTTGCCACGGCTGCGTTTGGTTCGTTTTATTCTTTTGATGCGTCTCAATCCGGAACCGAGTATAGCATCGATCTTTTCGTCGGCCTTTCGCTTTAAATTGGACCCGGCCTCCTTCAGCCTCCGCTTCAGGGCCTCCTTCGGCGATGTTCCGGACGCGGCGACATCAAACAGCACGTGAGCGCCCGCTTTGAGCGCTTCCTTTCCGACAGCCTTTGCACCGCTCTTTGGAAAGGGTAGTACCCTTCTGAAGAGTCCTCCAAGAGAAGAAGATAGTCCGCTGCCTCTCTGAAAGCGCTTTCCCCTGTACAGAATGAAATCGCGATCGTCCAATGCGCCACCCGCCTGATTAAGATAGTACTCTGTGACGGTCTGCACATCCATTATTGCGGTTTGGGTCGGAAAGCGAGAACTATAGTAGAGGAAAATCCGTCGGCAAATGGCAAGAGATCGCCATAACCGTTCCTTAAATCTATGTTGACCGTCTTGAAGTCCTGTTGCACGAGGGGCACCCAATTATGGGGAAAGAACGTCTTTTCGTCGATCATGTAAGTGTTATTGCTTCTCTCGTATTCCACCGCCACGCTCTCTATCACCTGGACGAAGGTATCTCCCACCACTTGCGGTGCGACTAGGTTGCAATAGATGAACATTTAGTAAGGAAACCCCATATATGGATCTACAGGATGTTTGGGTCCTGCCTGGAGAATGACGTTGGTATAGGGTTCGAAGACTAACATCTTGGCCAACGTCGGAGTCAGCATCAAACTGTGAATGCGATGCAGGGGATCAGAATCGTGCTCGCCGGACCTCGGTGGTGGAAGGCTTTCCCTGTGTGGCGCGGAGGGAATGTGGGGTGGGTTGGGTCGAAGAAAACGCGAGGGTTTTGGGTTTTACAACATTTTGCGCTACTCCCGAGGGCTTTCCGACTGGGTGAGCCTGGATTTCGGCTTCGGGTTTATGCTGGGGCTCGTCGTTGAAGGTTTCGTATTCGGAGGGAACGTACGGTATAGCCGTGCACACCACGTTCTCCACGTACCCTTCGAAGAACGCGTGGTGCAATCGTGTGACCGTTGCATTCACGCTTGCCGTGTTCTTGCTCTCGTCGAAGAGGAAGAAATTTTCTACCGACAAATGTTCAAGAATGACGTCCTTGACGAGTTTCACCAGGTCTTTAGGATGGTGCACGATGCCTCGAGGGATTTGCAAGCTGAACTCGGAATGCGTGGGAAGGTGCATCATGGTGTATTTGGTGCCCGTGACGCGGGCTTCCTCCGGGGCGACGTTGTAGAATTTCACCGGATACCTGACCTTCTGCAGAGCCACCTACCATTCCCCCTGTAGGACGACCCTCTCGGGCAAGACGTTTGAGAATTTTGCCGTGGTGTTATCGGTAAAGTGATCCATCGAAGCATTGCTCGCCAGCGTGAGGGAGAAAGGCTTGGTCTTGATCATGCCGAATCGATGGTCGAAGCCAGGACCCACGAGTTGAATTTGGCCGAATATCCCTTCCACTTCACCAACACCTGTTTGTTGCGCCCTCTGCCTTTAGTTTGCAAAATGCTGTCAATTTTGAAAGTTTCGGGGAGCGCGACCTTTTGCAGCTCTTCGGTGTAAAATACGCCGTCTATGGCTTCTCCGGCCAGATCGTTCAACTTATATACCACGGGTCGACCACGCACCACCTCGGCTATCTCGAATATCTCGCCCGTCCAGTTCTGCTCGTACCCCTTGTCGAACTTCATTTTCTCCTTGGAAATGCGCACGTGATCGCCGACGATATATTTGGGTCTGCTAGGCCGCGGCAGACGCCTGTCTCCGTACAAGTTGCGGTACACCTGCAAGATGTTAGACTCGTTGACCTGCTTGGGCGCCATCTTTATGGACCTGTGATGCGAACTATTGTACGACTCGAGTAGGGCCGGAAGAACCCCCACGTACCTGTAAGAGTTTTTGTGAGTGAAATATCTCCACATCTTGGTCTTCAGGTTTCGGTTAAACCGTTCCACGACGCTGGCTTTCACGTTATTTTTGGTGGTGTAATGTTGCACGTTGTGCTTCTTTAGAAAGTCGCGAAACGTCTTGTTGGTGAACTCGGTTCCCTTGTCCGTCTGTAGGACCCTGGGAGCTCGCTGAGAAAATATGGAACGAAACGCCTCCACCACCTCGGCGCCAAGTTTCGTTTTCGGAGGAACGGCCCACGCGTATTTGGAGAATACGTCGATGACGGTGAGAATGTAAGCATACGGCTTGTAATGTTCTCTGACGCTACTCATGACGTTGAGGTCGGCTTCCCAGAGATCGTCCATATTGGTCACGTGATAGTATCTGGTGGGAAACCGCTTTTTCACGGGCTTGTGCAAAGTATAACTTTCCTGGGTTCGAAGGAAGGACTCGATGTTGGTCTTTGACTCTCCGGTGGCCTTTCGCAGGGACTTCACCGTTCCCAGGCCGGCATAATGTTCCGGTTTGGCATACAATCGCCTCAAAACAGTCCATTCCTTCATCGCTTTTTTTTTGTTACAGGGGCACCCAACGGCGGGGGCGACTACGTGGAGGTGGGCGACTTTGACTTCTTTCTCTTGCGAGGGGATAGAGGGTGTCGTTTGATCGTCCTAGGAGCGACCTCGTGCTTCACCCGCACGTCTCGGTCCACGTCCTCGTAAGCATCGTCGTCGTGATTGCTAAGGAAGGGTTGTCTCACTTGTGACACCAGATCCAGATAGTTCCCCAATTTATATTTTACCAGACGCCACTTTTCGTCGGCAGAGAGTTTCTTGGCTCGCTGTACGTTCTCCATTTCTTTAGCTAGACTAGAAATGCTCTTGTCTATGACGTGAAGCTTTTCCGCGGTTTTCGGCAATGGGGCGGCCACCACGACCTGTCTCCCGTACTTCATCCTGCAAATCTGGACACGGGAGCGCTACCCAGCAAAGCTAATACGGGGAGCAGAAACGCCGGTAGAAAATCTCCTTTTTGAATCAATATTTTCTTCTTTTTCTTTAAGGGAACCCGCTTATCTACCAACTTCCTCCAAGACGCCTCACTTCTCTTCAAGCGATTTAGGCACTTCTGTGGAAGTTGCTGGTGACTTCTGCACACGTTGAGCATACATTCGCAAATGGCCTTTATCAGATCTCCGTCGGCATTTTTTAACAATTTTTTGCGCTGAGGTGCCTTCGCCCTGGCTAAGGCCGTCAAATTTCCGTGCTGTCTCGCTACGAGCGGGCTGCTCAATTTGTCAATGCTCAACCTGTCTCTAACCATGATGGCACGGGGAATGAGGTTCGCGTTGTCCAATGCGTCTTATTTAACGTGTCAAAACAACCTGCGAATGCATGTGGAGTCCAGAAACACCCGCTATATATATAGCGAAGAAAAAAAATTTTTTTTTGATCAACGGTCTCGGCTGGGTATGAAATAAGAGAGCGTTTCGTCCGGAAGGACGCCGGTTCGATACCTGTATCGGTCGGGCGTGTATTGCGTGCAATCCAGCACCAGATATCCGTGTGGATGTTGGGTAGCCTTTTCGAAAGCCTCCAGCAGAAACCTAGAGTTCCTGGGTTCGATCTGCTGGCACAGTCTTTCTATCTGCATTTTGTCTCTGTTATTCTTGAAGACCACGATGTAGTTTGCATTCAGAGATATGTTCCTATATTTTTGCCCTTGCGGAAACATGGTTTGCAGAATGTACACGATTCCGAAGCGCTTGTGATGAGAGTCTCTGGTGAAAAAATTGGACACGCTCGTCCCGCCGCCCTCCGCCATCAGGTCGTCCAAGATGACCAGAAAGTTCTGTCCCACATCCTCCAGTTGGTGAATGCCCGGGTGGGCCTCGCACTTCCGAGGCAAGTCTTCGAGCCTCGGCCAGTACTCCGGCGGGTGGCACCAGAGCACCCTCTTCGGGCGCTTGTCGAACATTCGGTTGGCGTGACGTATGAGGTTTTTCACGAAGGTCGATTTTCCGCATCGCGACGGCCCCGCCACCAGCATCGTGCTGGGAAAACTAAACCATCTCAAGTCAGTCGGTCGTCGTCGCATCATGAGGGTCTTGTTTCGAACTGACCCCGCAGGCGCACCGGCTGTCTCTATTTATCCCGTACCCTTTTGTAACCGAAAGGGTAGGAGTCAAAGCCCTCGGCCGGCACTCGCTTGGTCACCAGCATGCGGAAAGTCTTCACGCAGGGTTCGGTCACCACCGTCCACGACGGTTTCCTCGATATCTGGGTGCCCGTCAACGTCACCGTCTTGTCGGGGTCCCGGAGCACCGTGTTCCGAGTCACCTCGGCGTTCACCAGCTGCAAGTTGCCCGAATTCAATGTAATGCGCTTGACCTTGCACACCGAGAAGGTCTTACCCGTCTCCGGGGACCGGATCTCCATGCAGTAGCTCTTCGGCCCCGTCGACGCAAACCGGGAGATGTACGAGCCCCGCCCATACTTCTCCAGCTCGTCCGTCATGTCTCCCAGGAGGCGTCAGACGGACGGCGTCCATTCCCCAGGAGCGGCGGCGGCAACGACGGAGTCGGTGTCGAAGTAGCACACCCGTTCTCCGAGTCTCTTCAGGTATGAGTAGAGCACCAGGCGGGCGTGGGCCGTGGTGTAAGCCGCTATCACGACGTTGGCGGTGGGGTTCACCTTAGGACTCTGCTCGCAGTACCTCCACACCACGTACATGACGTCGTCGGTGACGGGCACGTAGGTCTGCACTTGGACGCTCGGGTCGTTGAGCAGCTCCAGGAGTCGATCGTACCTGTCGACGAGCTCGCACGTGGGGAGGTTGTCCCTCTGCCCGAGTTTGCTCCAGAAGCTGTTGAGCATCAGCTTGGCGAACTCGCGCCGACCGGGGTTGGGTGCGATCGCGTGGGGATCTAGGGCGACGCCTTGGTGCTCGGAGAACTCTCTCAGGTACCGCTCTCTCGCGTCCTGCGTGTCGCAGCCCGAGGGCCATCCGGAGGCTTCCGTCTTGATCTTCAGGAACTGATCGACGTAGGCCTCGAACAGTCTCTTGGCTCCGGTGGCCAGGTCGTACTGCACCACGTCGTACTCCCAGATCTCGTGGACCTGGAGGAGGCGGTACCCCTCCTCGAGGGCTACCTTGACTTCGTCGACCACCCAGGTGCCCTTCATGGCCCTCTCGAGCTCTCGGTGTTTGCACTCGTCTTGGTTCTCCGACTCCGCACAAGCGCGACATAGCGGAAACAAGAGCTTGCCGTTCATGCGCGCCGGCAGCACCGGGTGCTACAGGTGTTGCGGCGGTAGAACCACGGCCTTGATGAGCCCGCCACGCACGTCTTCCAAGCGTGGAAAGTGATCCACGTTGATCTTTGGGTGGCCGACGGGGTAGGGTTTGGTCTTGTTCACGAACGGGTACAGGGTGCACACGTAATAGAAGATCTTCGTGTTCCCCTCGGACTCGCAGTACGTCTTGGTACAGTTGGTGCGGCCTCCTTAGAAGGCGTCTCTGGGATTCAGGGGTTCGGGTACCGGGAAGTCTCTAGCGTGGCGCTCAAGCTCGCGGTCGGCCTTCATCATGGCGTTGAACTCGCAGTCCCACATTTCCACCACGGCGTAGCCGGCCCGTCAGATCTTGGCCACGACCTTCTCTGTGCTCTCCAACCTGGAGGCCATAGTTTCGTTGGCCGTGTTGTATATGGGGGCGTGGCGATTGTGAAAGCATCGCCGGCAGCCGTGGTAGAAGCATCCTTGGAAGAAGTACGCGGTTCGGTCTTCTTCTCTGTACCCGTCCACCTTGTGGCCGGCAATGTTGACTTCGCGTCCTCTCATAGCGTGCTGAATAACACTATTATTTTGTGACTCTACCCAAGTCAGCCATATGCATGCTATGCAGGACTGCCTGTGCGCTAGTCGATACCCGCCCACGGGTAAAAGGGCAATTTTTTCGACGGCATGCTTCCTGTACACGCACATGCAAGCCTGAGCGATGGTGACGCATTCCCTGAACGGATCTATGCCGTTCTCGTCTAAGAATTCCCTTCTGAATTTGGAAACACCCCTACTGAGGAGGAAGACGTCCATTTTACAATACGTCACCTACTTTTGATCGGGAATGGGACCGACGTAGTGCTCGTTTTGCTTCGTGTTAAATAAATAACCTTTGCATTCCTTCAAGTCGAAGGTCTTCGAAAAGTGAGATAGTGGCATGGGTATGAAGTTGAGCGAGTCGATAAAGGTGACGTCACCGTATCTCATTCGGTATATCTTGTCGCCGTTCATGATAAGCTCCGGCGCCCATTTTAAATGCCCCACCATGTACTTTAATAAAAATTGGCCGTCGTAGGCTCTGAGGTTATGAGCCACCATGATGACGTCACAGGCTGCCAACCTCGGCTGCACGATATGCTCGAATAACTGTTTTACAGGGTCGTTCGTAAATTCCCATTCTTTGGCGCCGCACTCGGTACAGTACGCCATCTTGTGGCGTTCGTCGATGCAAAGCAGACAGGCTTGGTATAACACGCACAATTTAGGCACATGCTCGTAGGTGTGTTGTTTACCGGTATAGGGCACGTTTTGAGTACATCCGAGGTCTATGAACATAAAGACATATTGTTTTCTTTTGTTCTTACAAGCATACGGTTGCATAAAGCACAAGTGATTAGAATCGACGTGCGTCTTGCAATGTTTGCAGTATTTTCCCCCGCACTCGTGCGAGGTTTTTCTACATCTCAAATTCACCAGCTTATTGCAAGACGCACACACCTTCTCCACGTCGCACACCGATAGCTGTTTGGGATAAAATGCGCCTTTCTTGGCGTGATTCGAATAGCACGTAGGCCGCTTAAAGTCTCTGTTGCACGCGGTACAGTGTATGTAAGCATCGAATCGTGCATCGCATTGCTGGTGACATTTACAGCACTTGGCGTCGCACCTATGGTATTCTCTTTTGTGTGCCGAGGGATGGTGACATTGACGGCAATAGTATCTGCATTTGAAACACTTATTAAGGTCGACAATGGCGTTAAAGTGTCCCTCGTGAAACATAACGTCAATGTGTTTATCCCATTGCTTATCGGACGCGTACAACACGTTTTTGCCGGTATGATCGCCAAACGCAGTCACAGAGTAACATTTAACTCCATATCAAAGCTTCTGACGTCATCTATTGTGCAACCCACGTTACCTTTTCCCACGCGCTCGCACAGAACGTCGGCCTTTTGTTTTTGCAGAAATTCTGAGCGTCTCATCGTTGTATAATTGAGGTCACAATCCACTTTGCCTTTGCAAACAACAATGGCTCTTGCTAAGCACAATTGGTCTTTGTTTTTAATTTCTACAATGCCTTTGTTACCGCTACAGGCATCGCATGGTCGGTAACACGATCCCGCGACCTCTTTGGTCCACACGAAAGTAACTTTTAGAGGGCCGCTAAGCAAGAACTGTTGGTTGCTTTGCATTACCCTTTCGAGGCTCTCACTGACAGCATCCGCGTTCACTTGTTCTGTTCGTCTCACACTCATGTTAAACCCTTTGTCCGCCTGTTTTTGATCGGATATGGATATTCCTAAATAACCGGGTTCGTGGTCTAGAAGGTTCTCCTTGGCAAAATTTAGAATATCGTTAAATAAACGCGTCACCCAATGCTCGGGGTTTGCATCTCTAGGGGCAGGGTTCACGGAAATTTCTGTTTCGGTAAAGCCTGAAAATAGCCTTTTCATGACCTTTGCCTATGCCCTAATATTTCGAACGTAGGCTGCGAGGATAGGTCTTGCCTTACCACCGGTTCTGGTTCCATGTTGCGATACCCTCTAAAACCTTTTCTTTTTGTTTTTAAACACACACACAGTTTTTCCAAAACTCTTTGGATGCGCTCTGCACAAAAAAAGAAATGTTTTTCAAAAAAATTCGTATAAGGTGTGAGTTTATGTTATAAAGTTATAATAGGCGTATAATTTCAACCCAGATCGCTTTCAATTCGCTCTCTGGCAAACCGCTTAAACACCTCCCTCTTTTTAAAAAAACAAACAAAACACAAAGGACTGCTTATCGTGACCCACAATTTTCGGTTGCTCAGTCCGTTAAATGTCTCATTATCAAGTGCAGCGAGCTATAATTACGTTCTGGCCTTATGAACTCTGAAAGCAAACAGTTCACTTCATATATACACACGTACAAAACAGGTAACGTAATGCTATCCTAGACGCACTCAAATAGAACCGCTGAAGAGATATCATACGCCCTCTATTTATGCACAAGGAAACGTGACGCTTCCGGTCAGTCATCGGTTCACGTCTTGCTAGGAAAAGTAGGCTACATGTCTTTCTGACATAGCTAATAACAACTCCTGCACACGCCACGAGTTCACTTCTCCCCCCTCCACCCCACCCCCCCAACCTTGCCTCAGTATGTCAACGAGCGCTTGCGCAAGCCCAGTGTTTTTCCAAGAAAACCCCCATCTAGCACACCGGAAGTCTGGTAATGATTGCTTCAGGTTTTTTAAACTAGCATCTTGCCACGTCAGTCGATTTCCCCCAACTGTCGGCCAAAAACTGCATTTTCAGGTATTTTCTTGTACATTTCCAATATCATTTAAAGTGCCAACGGTCATATTTCGTAGCAGAAATCTCAGCGCTTTTTATACTAGCATCTTGCCTCGAGTGTTATTCAGTTGCTTGGACGATCGTCATGGGATCTTTCTCCGTGCCAAGCGAAAACTTTTTTCCCCATCTACTGTGCGTGTGTAAAGAGAATTGCATCCATGTTTGTGCAACAGAGTTTTTTGTTTTGGATTGTGTTTTCCTGGTGTGTTTATTTTGTTTACTTTCTGTTTTATAAGAGTTTTTAATTAAATCTTTGTTTAAGCTATGTGCATGCACAACCAAAGTCCAACGTTGTAGGGATAAATCATCAAACTACGGGTAACAATGCATATTTCAGCTAGTATAATCCATATTTTTTAATTATCTTGTTATCTTAACTTGAATCAAGTGTATATTCCTTGGTATACGCTTTTAATCGTAACAGGCACACAGAAACTTGCTAAGCTGAACAAAAAAACCACAAATGATACAAAATACACTTGTAACATTATCAATTCCCAATATATTCTTTGCTGTCGGTTTTAATTTTCAAATACCCTATATTTCCTTTTTTTATGATAATTCTCCGTTGTCTTCTGTTCTCCGTCTTGTGTATGAAATAGTTTGTAGAAGGAAGGGCAGTGAAAGTAACAACATTTCTCCTAAATTAATACTATACTTCTGCAAACAATTCTGATGTGTAACATTCAAACGGCTTTTGCACTCAATATCCATATTTTCATAGTTGTTAATAATTGTTCATAAACTTCTTCATTCCTTTCCCAGCTATCGATAACATATGTATCCCGCTAGTATTAAAATAATAAGAAAACAATTTGCTAACGCTTTCCTCTGCAATAAAAACATCCTCGACCGCGTGTGTGTGATTTGACAAGCAAACAAGAAAAAACAAACAATTCATTATTGCTCTGAACTATGTTATA
Source organism: Tenodera sinensis (assembly GCA_030765045.1). Taxonomy (NCBI): domain Eukaryota; kingdom Metazoa; phylum Arthropoda; class Insecta; order Mantodea; family Mantidae; genus Tenodera; species Tenodera sinensis. Next base: position 2,440,018 of record JAUKNM010000021.1, read on the forward strand.
TTCATATATTTGTTCATTTTGCGCCGCTGTGCGTCTACGTGTAATGGTTTGCTTAACATCATTAAACTATTCTATGTTTCAATGAGCTACATGTTTAAGCTTTTACTCTTATATCACATATTTCGAGGTTAACTGTCGGGATATATAACACCTTATCGTAACTGGATACCCTGACACGCGCGCAAATGCTAACGTCGACAAGTTCCGACATGTATGCGGCGTGTGTCTGTTGGCCGCTTAAGCCGTGAGAGAAACACGGTCACATATCCCTTAGCCTTCTGTTGGAGCGAGACGGAGATCGGTTTCAAAGCACGTAATTGCCACGGAACGCTTGTGTGTACGTATGAAGACAAGTTGCATATTATCTTCCAGCATTTTCTATCCGTGTGAGAGACTCATATTAACGCCTTCTTTAAAAGGTATGCCAAACATTTTAAAAAAGCTTGCTAATCAGCTCTTGAATTATCTTGTTATCTTAATTTGATAGTGTGACGTGTTCAACCATAGTCTGCGCATTTTATCGGATTTTAACTGCTGGCTTAACATTAAAGCATGTCTGTTAAATACGCTAGAAATATGAACCTATGTTCAAAACAAAAAAGACGAAGAAAAACAAGCAAACGAGGAAACACAAGAGTCAACTTATACGTATCAATATAATTGATATTTTAAGCAAAATTCTGAAGCCATTTTTTCAGAAAATACAAAATTTGGAAACATATTCCATGTTGTTTTTTTTCAACATTTTCATATCTCGTTCTTGAAAGATTTAAATGTAAGTCCGTTATCCGACTTTTTTTCGTTTTTTTTTTAAACTATACTTTTTCACCATCAGCAACGCTATCATTCCTGCAATTCCTTTTTCTCTCCCTTTTTTTATAAGGCAAATGTTGCTTCCTCATTTTTCATCCAATGGCAACGCACCTTATTTCCACCAATCATCGTCAGTTTGGAATCCTAACGACCAAATCCCAACTCGTCTTATTTTATCCAATCAGATCACGCCACGCCACTTCCGCATATCACGTTTCCCCATTCCTCCAAGATCCTTCCCTTATTTGCTTCGCAACACCCGTCAAGACCACATCACTTCTCCCTACCGCAAATCACGTGCCGTTTTTCGTTTTCTACGAGCAACAATACATCTAGGGAGTCAAAATGCAGCAAATGATAAAAAACCTAGAGCGGATGTACCTCGGCAGATGCTTATCAGCGCACTTGGACCATTCACCGACATATATTTTGAGAGATCACATTCTCGGCGATTGGATGCTTAGCGTCCATCAAGACAGAGTACTCGTTCAACATCCACACGCTCAAGGTCCACCAATCATATTATTTTTTTTAAAAAAAAAAAAGCAACGGTTGGTGGGAACATCTCAACGGTTTTTTCCTGTGCCAGAAAACCCCATCCTGCGGATGTGGTATATCGCAATCTCCCCCCTCCCCTCCCCCCTTCCCCCACCCCTCACCAACGGATGTGAGCGTGTTCCCAAACTCTGCGCTTGCACCTGATATCTCTTTCATATACATAGACGTCTCATCTTGCCTTCAGCTGAGACCGAGCTCTCGTAGAGGAACGACATGCCAACTCCTGCGGCAAATTCCGGCTTCGTCACTCAAACTTATGTTCCAGGTGTCAACTTGCTCTTCCTCCTCAAACGCTACATCATCTCAAATAGCAACGGTTGGTGGTAAAATCTCAACGGTTTTTCCTGTGCCAGAAAACCCAATCTTCCACCCCTTCACCCACCCCAGCGGGTGTGTCTGCGATCGCAAACACAGCTCTTACAACGGATGCCCCCTTGCATCCACAGAGACGTCTTACTTTACCCTCAGTGGGTACCGAGCTCTCGCCGAGGAACGACCTGCCAACCCTGCAAGACATACCACGGCTCCTCCTGCTGCAAATCCCGGCTTCGTCATCCGCACTTGTCCTCAAGGTGGCAACTTGCACTTCCTCCTCAACGGATAAGTCTTCTTTCATCATTACCCATCCAACCCACACGGAACACATCGTTTGAAACCAACTGTCTACAACCAACAAACAGGTTTGTACTCCTTTTTTCATACAACAATATTATAAACTGTTTTTTGAATCCATCTTCTCAATAAAAATAAATAATCTAATCAAAAGTCCCTCCTTAAGCAATCGGATTAACGATTATCCCATGGCGTTAGTGGCGCGCCGTTCATGGCGGGAAGTTTGAAAATTTGAAATTAACTACGCTCACAGAAAAAAGGCAGCGGCAGAAACAGCAGCAGCAGCAGACGAACCAGCAGCCGCAGAAGCAGAACAGAAGTAGCAGCAGTAGAGGCAGAAGCAGCAGCAGTAGAGGCAGAAGCAGCAGCAGAAGAAAAAGCAGCAGCAGCAGAAGCAGCAGCAGAAGCACCAGAAGCAGCAGTGGCAGCAGAAGGAGCAGCAGCAGAAGGACCAGCAGCAGCAAAAGAAGAAGTAGCAGAAACATAAGAAGCAGCAGCAGGAGGAGGAACAGCAGAAGCAGCAGCAGAAGCAAGAGCAGCAAAAGCAGCAGCAGCAGAAGTGGCAGCAGCAGCAGAAGCGGCAGCAGAAGCAGCAGGAAAAGCAGCAGCAACAGAAGTAGTAGCAGCAGAAGCAGCAGCAGCAAAAGCAGCAGCAGCAGAAGCAGAAGCAGCTGCAGAAGTAGTAGTAGCAGCAGCAGAACCAGCAGCAGCAGAAGCAGCAGGAGCAGCAGAAGAAGCAGGAGCAGCAGAAGCAGCAGAAGCAGCAGCTGCAGCAGAACCAGCAGCAGAAGCTTCAGCAGCTGAAGCAGGATCAGCAGAAGCAGCAGCAGAAGGAAAAGCAGAAGCAGCACGAGCAGCGGAAGTAGCAGTATCAGAAGCAACAGCAGTAGCAGAAGCAGCAGTAGAAACAGCAGCAGTAGTAGAAGCACCAGCAGCCGCAAAAGATGCAATAGAAGCACCAGTAGTAGAGGCAGAAGTAACAGCAGAAGCAGCAGCAGAAGCAGCAGCAGTAGAGGCAGAAGCAGCAGCAGAAGCAGAAGCACCAGAAGCAGCAGCAGCGTCAGCAGAAGCAACAGTAGAAACAGCAGCAGTTGTAGAAGCACCAGGCGCCGCAGAAGCAGCAATAGAAGCAGCAGTAGTAGAGGCAGAAATAACAGCAGAAGCAGCAGCAGAAGCAGCAGCAGTAGAGGCAGAAGCAGCAGCAGAAGCAGCAGAGGCAGAAGCAAAAGCAGCAGCAGAAACAGCTGCAGCAGTAGAAGCAGCAGCCGCAAAAGCAGCAGCAGCAGAATCAGCAGAAGCAGCAGCATCAGAAGCAGCAGCAAAAGCAGCAGCAGCAGCAAAAGCAGCAGCAGCAGCACAAGCAGAAGCAGCAGCAGCATCAGCAGAAGCTGCGGTAGAAACAGCAGTAGCAGCAGAAGCACCAGCAGCCGCAGAAGCAGCACCACAAGCAGCAGCAGTAGAGGCAGAAGCAGCAGCAGAAGCAGCAGCAAAAGAAGCAGAAGCAGCAGTAGCACCAGAAGGAGCAGCAGCAGCAGCAGAAGCAGCAGCAGAAGCAGCAGCAAGAGCAGCAGAGGCAGCAGTCGCAGCAGAAGCAGCAGCAGCAGATGCAGCAGCAACAGAAGCAGCAGCAGCAGAAGCTGAGGCAGCAGCAGAAGCAGCAGCAGCAGAAGCAGCAGGAGCAGCAGCAGAAGCAGCACTAGAAGCAGCAGCAGAACCAGTAGCAGCAGCTGGAGCAGAAGCAGCAGCGGAAGCAGCAGCAGAAGCAGCAGCGGAAGCTGCAACAGAAGCAGCAGCAGCAGAAGCAGCAGCAGCAGCGGAAGCTTCTACAGAAGCAGCAATAGCAGAAGCAGCAGCAGCCGCAGAAGCAGCAGCAGAAGTAGCATCAGAAGCAGCAGCAGCAACAACAGCAGAAGCATCAGCAGGAGCACAAGTAGCAGCAGCAGAAGCAGAAGCAGCAGCATCAGCAGAAGCAGCGGCAGAAACAGCAGTAACAGCAGACGCACCCGCAGCCGCAGAAGCAGAACAGAAGTAGCAGCAGTGGGGGCAGAAGCAGCAGCAGTAGAGGCGGAAGCAGCAGCAGAAGCAAAAGCAGCAGCAGCAGAAGCAGCAGCAGCAGAAGCAGCAGCAGCAGAAGCAACAGCAGCAGCAGAAGCAGAAGCAGCAGCAGAAGCACCAGAAGCAGCAGTAGCAGCAGAAGGAGCAGCAGCAGCAGAAGCAGCAGCAGAAGCAGCAGCAGCAGAAGCAGCAGCAGAAGCAGCAGCAGAAGCAGCAGCAGAAGCAGCAGCAGCAGAAGCATCAGCAGCAGAAGTAGCAGCAGCAGCAGGAGCAGAAGAAGTAATAGCAGCAGCAGTAGGAGGAGAAGCAGCAGCAGAAGCAGGAGCCGAAGAAGCAGCAGGTGAAGCAGCGGCAGCAGAAGCAGTAGCAGCAGGTGAAGCAGCGGCAGCAGAAGCAGTAGCAGCAGAAGTAGCAGCAGAAGCGGAAGCAGAAACAGCAGGTGAAGCAGCGGCAGCAGAAGCAGTAGCAGCAGAAGTAGCAGCAGAAACAGCAGCAGCGGTAGCTGCAGAGGCAGCAGCAGAAGCAGAAGCAGCTGAAGTTGCAGCAGCACCTGAAGTTGCAGCAGCAGAAACAGCAGCAGAAGCAACAGCAGAAGCAGCAGAAGCAGAAGCAGCAGCAGAAGCAGCCGTAGCAGAAACAGCAGGAGCAGCAGAAGCAGAAGCAGCAGTAGCAGAAGCAGCAGCAGCAGAAGCAGCTGCAGAAGTAGCAGCAGCAGCAGAAGCAGAAGCAGCAGCAGAGGCAGCAGCAGCTGAAGCACCAGCAGCAGAAGCAGCAGTAGCAGAAGCAGCAGAAGCATCAGCAGCAGCAGCATGAGAAGCAGCAGTAGCAGAAGCAGCAGCAGCAGATGCAGAAGCAGGACAGCAGAAGCAGCAGCAGCAGGAGGAGAAGGAGCAGCAGAAGTACCAGCAGCAGAAGGAGCAGCAGCAGCAGAACCAGCAGCAGCAGAAGCATTAGCAGCAGTAGCAGCAAGAGCAGAAGCAGCAGAAGCAGGAGCAGCAGAAGCAGCAGAAGCAGCAGTAGCAGAGTTAGCAGCAGAAGCAGGAGCAGCCGATGCAGCAGCAGAAACAGGAGTAACAGAAGCAGCAGTAGCAGGTAGCAGCAGCAGCAAACGCAGCAGCAGAAGCGGCAGCAGCAGCAGCAGAAGCGGCAGCAGAAGCAGCAGCAGGAGCAGAAGAAGCACCGAAGCAGCAGCAGAAGCAGCAGAATAAGAAGCAAAAGCAGCAGCAGAAACAGCTGCAGCAGTAAAAGCAGCAGTAGCCGCAAAAGCAGCAGAAGCAGCAGAAGCAACAGGAGCAGAAGCAGCAGCAAAAGCAGCATTAGCACAAGCAGAAGCAGAAGCAGCAGCATCAGCAGAAGCAGCGGCAGAAACAGCAGTAGCAGCAGAAGCACCCCCAGCCGCAGAAGCAGCAATAGAAGCACCAGTAGTAGAGAAAGAAGTAACAGCAGAAGCAGCAGCAGAAGCAGGAGAAGTAGAGGCAGAAGCAAAAGCAGCAGCAGAAGCAGCAGCAGTGTCAGCAGAAGCAGCAGTAGAAACAGCATCAGTAGTAGAAGCACCAGCAGCCGCAGAGGCAGCAATAGAAGCAGCAGTAGTAGAGGCAGAAGTAACAGCAGAAGCAGCAGCAGTAGAGGCAGAAGCAGCAGCAGAAGAAAAAGCAGCAGCAGCAGCAGAAGCAGCAGCAGAAGCACCAGAAGCAGCAGTGGCAGCAGAAGGAGCAGCAGCAGAAGGACCAGCAGCAGCAAAAGAAGAAGTAGCAGAAACATAAGAAGCAGCAGCAGGAGGAGGAACAGCAGAAGCAGCAGCAGAAGCAAGAGCAGCAAAAGCAGCAGCAGCAGAAGTGGCAGCAGCAGCAGAAGCGGCAGCAGAAGCAGCAGGAAAAGCAGCAGCAACAGAAGTAGTAGCAGCAGAAGCAGCAGCAGCAAAAGCAGCAGCAGCAGAAGCAGAAGCAGCTGCAGAAGTAGTAGTAGCAGCAGCAGAACCAGCAGCAGCAGAAGCAGCAGGAGCAGCAGAAGAAGCAGGAGCAGCAGAAGCAGCAGAAGCAGCAGCTGCAGTAGAACCAGCAGCAGAAGCTTCAGCAGCTGAAGCAGGATCAGCAGAAGCAGCAGCAGAAGGAAAAGCAGAAGCAGCACGAGCAGCGGAAGTAGCAGTATCAGAAGCAACAGCAGTAGCAGAAGCAGCAGTAGAAACAGCAGCAGTAGTAGAAGCACCAGCAGCCGCAAAAGATGCAATAGAAGCACCAGTAGTAGAGGCAGAAGTAACAGCAGAAGCAGCAGCAGAAGCAGCAGCAGTAGAGGCAGAAGCAGCAGCAGAAGCAGAAGCACCAGAAGCAGCAGCAGCGTCAGCAGAAGCAACAGTAGAAACAGCAGCAGTTGTAGAAGCACCAGGCGCCGCAGAAGCAGCAATAGAAGCAGCAGTAGTAGAGGCAGAAATAACAGCAGAAGCAGCAGCAGAAGCAGCAGCAGTAGAGGCAGAAGCAGCAGCAGAAGCAGCAGAGGCAGAAGCAAAAGCAGCAGCAGAAACAGCTGCAGCAGTAGAAGCAGCAGCCGCAAAAGCAGCAGCAGCAGAATCAGCAGAAGCAGCAGCATCAGAAGCAGCAGCAAAAGCAGCAGCAGCAAAAGCAGCAGCAGCAGCACAAGCAGAAGCAGAAGCAGCAGCAGCATCAGCAGAAGCTGCGGTAGAAACAGCAGTAGCAGCAGAAGCACCAGCAGCCGCAGAAGCAGCACCACAAGCAGCAGCAGTAGAGGCAGAAGCAGCAGCAGAAGCAGCAGCAAAAGAAGCAGAAGCAGCAGTAGCACAAGAAGGAGCAGCAGCAGCAGCAGAAGCAGCAGCAAGAGCAGCAGAGGCAGCAGTCGCAGCAGAAGCAGCAGCAGCAGATGCAGCAGCAACAGAAGCAGCAGCAGCAGAAGCTGAGGCAGCAGCAGAAGCAGCAGCAGCAGAAGCAGCAGGAGCAGCAGCAGAAGCAGCACTAGAAGCAGCAGCAGAACCAGTAGCAGCATAAGAAGCAGCTGGAGCAGAAGCAGCAGCGGAAGCAGCAGCAGAAGCAGCAGCGGAAGCTGCAACAGAAGCAGCAGCAGCAGAAGCAGCAGCAGCAGCGGAAGCTTCTACAGAAGCAGCAATAGCAGAAGCAGCAGCAGCCGCAGAAGCAGCAGCAGAAGTAGCATCAGAAGCAGCAGCAGCAACAACAGCAGAAGCATCAGCAGGAGCACAAGTAGCAGCAGCAGAAGCAGAAGCAGCAGCATCAGCAGAAGCAGCGGCAGAAACAGCAGTAACAGCAGACGCACCCGCAGCCGCAGAAGCAGAACAGAAGAAGCAGCAGTGGGGGCAGAAGCAGCAGCAGTAGAGGCGGAAGCAGCAGCAGAAGCAAAAGCAGCAGCAGCAGAAGCAGCAGCAGCAGAAGCAGCAGCAGCAGCAGAAGCAGAAGCAGCAGCAGAAGCACCAGAAGCAGCAGTAGCAGCAGAAGGAGCAGCAGCAGCAGAAGCAGCAGCAGAAGCAGCAGCAGCAGAAGCAGCAGCAGAAGCAGCAGCAGAAGCAGCAGCAGAAGCAGCAGCAGAAGCAGCAGCAGCAGAAGCATCAGCAGCAGAAGTAGCAGCAGCAGCAGGAGCAGAAGAAGTAATAGCAGCAGCAGTAGGAGGAGAAGCAGCAGCAGAAGCAGGAGCCGAAGAAGCAGCAGGTGAAGCAGCGGCAGCAGAAGCAGTAGCAGCAGGTGAAGCAGCGGCAGCAGAAGCAGTAGCAGCAGAAGTAGCAGCAGAAGCGGAAGCAGAAGCAGCAGGTGAAGCAGCGGCAGCAGAAGCAGTAGCAGCAGAAGTAGCAGCAGAAGCAGCAGCAGCGGTAGCTGCAGAGGCAGCAGCAGAAGCAGAAGCAGCTGAAGTTGCAGCAGCACCTGAAGTTGCAGCAGCAGAAACAGCAGCAGAAGCAACAGCAGAAGCAGCAGAAGCAGAAGCAGCAGCAGAAGCAGCCGTAGCAGAAAAAGCAGGAGCAGCAGAAGCAGAAGCAGCAGTAGCAGAAGCAGCAGCAGCAGAAGCAGCTGCAGAAGTAGCAGCAGCAGCAGAAGCAGAAGCAGCAGCAGCAGAAGCAGCAGCAGAGGCAGCAGCAGCTGAAGCACTAGCAGCAGAAGCAGCAGTAGCAGAAGCAGCAGAAGCATCAGCAGCAGCAGCATGAGAAGCAGCAGTAGCAGAAGCAGCAGCAGCAGATGCAGAAGCAGGACAGCAGAAGCAGCAGCAGCAGCAGGAGGAGAAGGAGCAGCTGAAGTACCAGCAGCAGAAGGAGCAGCAGCAGCAGAACCAGCAGCAGCAGAAGCATTAGCAGCAGTAGCAGCAAGAGCAGAAGCAGCAGAAGCAGGAGCAGCAGAAGCAGCAGAAGCAGCAGTAGCAGAGTTAGCAGCAGAAGCAGGAGCAGCCGATGCAGCAGCAGAAACAGGAGTAACAGAAGCAGCAGTAGCAGGTAGCAGCAGCAGCAAACGCAGCAGCAGAAGCGGCAGCAGCAGCAGAAGCGGCAGCAGAAGCAGCAGCAGGAGCAGAAGAAGCACCGAAGCAGCAGCAGAAGCAGCAGAATAAGAAGCAAAAGCAGCAGCAGAAACAGCTGCAGCAGTAAAAGCAGCAGTAGCCGCAAAAGCAGCAGAAGCAGCAGAAGCAACAGAAGCAGAAGCAGCAGCAAAAGCAGCATTAGCACAAGCAGAAGCAGAAGCAGCAGCATCAGCAGAAGCAGCGGCAGAAACAGCAGTAGCAGCAGAAGCACCCCCAGCCGCAGAAGCAGCAATAGAAGCACCAGTAGTAGAGGCAGAAGTAACAGCAGAAGCAGCAGCAGAAGCAGGAGAAGTAGAGGCAGAAGCAAAAGCAGCAGCAGAAGCAGCAGCAGTGTCAGCAGAAGCAGCAGTAGAAACAGCATCAGTAGTAGAAGCACCAGCAGCCGCAGAGGCAGCAATAGAAGCAGCAGTAGTAGAGGCAGAAGTAACAGCAGAAGCAGCAGCAGTAGAGGCAGAAGCAGCAGAAGCAGCAGCAGCAGAAGCAGAAGCAGCAGAAGCAGAAGCAGCAGAAACAGCAGCAAGAGCAGCAGTAGCCGCAGTTGCAGCAGAAGCAGCAGCAGCAGATGCAGCAGCAGCTGAAGCTGAAGCAGCAGAAGCTGAGGCAGCAGCAGAAGCAGCAGCACAAGCAGCAGGAGCAGCACCAGAAGAAGCACTAGAAGCAGCAGCAGCAGAAGCATTAGCAGCATAACCAGCAGCTGGAACAGAAGCAGCAGCAGCAGCGGAAGCTGCAATAGCAGCAGAAGCAGTAGCAGCTTCAGAAGCAGCAGCAGCGCAAGCTTCAACAGAAGCAGCTGCAGCAGAAGCAGGAGCAGGAGCAGGAGCAGAAGCAGCAGCAGTAGAAGCAGCAGCAGCAGAAGCAGCGGTAGAAACAGCAGTAGCAGCAGACGCACCAGCAGCCGCAGAAGGAGAACAGAAGTAGCAGCAGTAGAGGCAGAAGCAGCAGCAGTAGAGGCAGAAGCAGCAGCAGAAGCAAAGCAGTAGCAGCAGCAGAAGCAGTAGCAGAAGGAGAAGCAGCAGCAGAAGCACCAGAAGCAGCAGTAGCAGCAGAAGGAGTAGCAGCATCAGAAGGAGCAGCAGCATCAGAAGCAGCGGCAAAAGCAGAAAAAGCAGAAGCAGCAGCAGCAGAAGGAGGAAGAGCAGAAGCAGCAGCAGAAGCAAGAGCAGCAAAAGAAGCAGCAGCAGAAGCAGCAGCAGCAGAAGCAGCAGCAGAAGCAGCAGCAGAAGCAGCAGCAGAAGCAGCAGCAGAAGCATCAGCAGCAGAAGTAGCAGCAGCAGGAGCAGAAGAAGTAGTAGCAGCAGGAGTAGGAGGAGAAGCAGCAGCAGAAGCAGGAGCCGAAGAAGCAGCAGAAGCAGAAGTGGCAGCAGCAGCAGAAGCGGAAGCAGAAGCAGCAGGAGAAGCAGCGGCAGAGGCGGCAGCAGCAGCTGAAGCAGCAGCAGCAGAAGCAGCTGTAGCAGAAGCAGCAGAAGCATCAGCAGCAGAAGCAGAAGCAGCAGTAGCAGAAGCAGCAGCAGAAGCAGCTGCAGAAGTAGCAGCACCAGCAGAAGCAGAGGCAGCAGCAGCAGAAGCAGCAGCAGAGGCAGCAGCAGCTGAAGCACCAGCAGCAGAAGCAGCAGTAGCAGAAGCAGCAGAAGCATCAGCAGCAGAAGCAGAAGCAGCAGTAGCAGAAGAAGCAGCAGCAGAAGCAGCAGGAGCAGCAGAAGCACCGAAGCAGCAGCAGAAGCAGCAGAATAAGAAGCAAAAGCAGCAGCAGAAACAGCTGCAGCAGTGGAAGCAGCAGTAGCCGCACAAGCAGCAGAAGCAGCAGAAGCAGCAGAAGCAGAAGCAGCAGCAAAAGCAGCAGCAGCACAAGCAGAAGCAGAAGCAGCAGCATCAGCAGAAGCAGCGGCAGAAACAGCAGTAGCAGCAGAAGCAGCAGAAGCAGCAGTAGAAACAGCAGCAGTAGTAGAAGCACCAGCAGCCGCAGAAGCAGCAATAGAAGCAGCAGTAGTAGAGGCAGAAGTAACAGCAGAAGCAGCAGCAGTAGAGGCAGAAGCAGCAGAAGCAGCAGCAGAAGCAGAAGCAGCAGCAGAAGGAGCAGCAGTGTCAGCAGAAGCAGCAGTAGACGCAGCAGTAGTAGAAGGACCAGCAGCCGCAGAGGCAGCAATAGAAGCAGCAGTAGTAGAGGAAGAAGTAACAGCAGAAGCAGCAGCAGCAGCAGTAGAGGCAGAAGCAGAAGCAGAAGTAGCAGAAGCAGAAGCAGCAGCAGAAGCAGCAGCACTAGAGCAGAAGCAGCAGCAGCATCAGAAGCAGCAGAAGCAGCAGCAGCAGAAGCAGCAGCAGCAGAAGCAGCAGCAATAGCAGCAGAAGCAGCAGTTGCAGCAGAAGCTGCAGCAGAAGCAGCAGCAGCAGAAGCAGCAGCAGAAGCAGCAGCAGCAGCTGAAGCAGCAGCAGAAGCAGCAGCAGAAGCAGCAGCAGAAGCAGCAGCAGAAGTAGCAGCAGCAGCAGGAGCAGAAGCAGCATAAGCAGAACCAGTAGTAGCAGCAGCAGTAGGAGGAGAAGCAGCAGCAGAAGCGGCAGCAGAAGCAGGAGCAGAAGACGCAGCAGCAGCAGAAGTGGCAGCAGCAGTAGAAGCGGCAGCAGAAGCAGCAGGAGAAGCAGCGGCAGCAGAAGCAGTAGCAGCAGAAGAAGCAGCAGCAGAAGCAGTTGCAGAAGTAGCAGCAGCAGCAGAAGCAGAAGCAGCAGCAGCAGAAGCAGCAGCAGCTGAAGCAGCAGCAGCTGAGGTTGCAGCAGCAGCAGAAGCAACAGCAGAAGCAGCTGCAGCAGAAGCAGCAGCAGCAGAAGCAGCCGTAGCAGAAACAGCAGGAGCAGCAGAAGCAGAAGTAGCTGAAGCAGAGGCAGCAGTAGCAGAAGCAGCGGCAGCAGAAGCAGCAGCAGCAGCAGCAGAAGCAGCCGTAGCAGAAACATTAGGAGCAGCAGAAGCAGAAGCAGCAGAAGCAGAAGCAGCAGTAGCAGAAGCAGCAGCAGCAGAAGCACAAGCAGGAAAGCAGAAGCAGCAGCAGCAGGAGGAGAAGCAGCAGCAGCACCAGCAGCAGAAGCAGCAGCAACAGAAGCATTAGCAGCAGTAGCAGCAAGAGCAGAAGCAGCAGAAACAGGAGCAGCCGAAGCAGCACAAACAGCAGTAGCAGAATTGGCAGCAGCAGAAGCAGGAGCAGCCGATGCAGCAGCAGAAACAGGAGTAATAAAAGCAGCAGCAGCAAACGCAGCAGCAGAATCGGCAGCAGCAGCAGCAGAAGCGGCAGCAGGAGAAGCAGCAGAAGCAGGAGCAGCAGAAGCACCCGAAGCAGCAGCAGAAGCAGCAGAATCAGAAGATACAGAAGCAGCAGCAGCAGTAACAACCTCAGAAGCAGCAGCATAAGGAGAAGCAGCAGAAGAAGGAGCAAAAGCAGCAGCACAAACAGTTGCAGCAGTGGAAGCAGCAACAGCCGCAAAAGCAGCAGCAGAAGCAGCAGTAGCAGCAGAAGGAGCAGCAGAAGCAGCAGCAGCAGCAGAAGCTGAGGAAACAGAAGCAGCAGCAGCAGCAGCAAAAGCAGCAGGAGTAGCAGCAGAAGCAGCACTAGAAGCAGCAGCAGCAGAAGCATTAGCAGCATAAGCAGCAGCAGAAGCAGCAGCAGCAGCGGAAGCTGCAACAGAAGCAGCAGCAGCAGCAGGAGAAGCAAGAGCAGCCGCAGAAGCAGCAGCAGAAATAGCATCAGAAGCAGCAGCAACAACAGCAGAAGCAGCAGCAGCAACAACAGCAGAAACAGCAGAAGTAGCAGCAGTAGAAGCAGCAGCAGTAGAAGCAGCAGCAGCATCAGCAGAAGCAGCGGCAGAAACAGCAGTAGCAGCAGACCCACCAGCAGCCGCAGAAGCAGAACAGAAGTAGCAGCAGTAGAGGCAGAAGCAGCAGCAGAGGAAAAAGCAGCAGCAGCAGAAGCAGCAGCAGCAGAAGAAAAAGCAGCAGCAGAAGCACCAGAAGCAGCAGTAGCAGCAGAAGTAGCAGCAGCAGCAGAAGCAGCAGCAGCAGAAGCTGAAGTAGCAGAAGCAGCAGCATCAGGAGGACAAACAGCAAAAGCAGCAGCAGGAGCAAGAGCAGCAAAAGCAGCAGCAGCAGCAGTAGTAGCAGCAGCAGAAAAAGCAGCGGCAGCAGAAGTGGCAGCAGCAGAAGCGGCAGCAGAAGCAGCAGGAAAAGCAGCAGCAACAGAAGTAGTGAAAGCGCAAGGAGCAGTAGCGAAACCAGCAGCAGTAGAAGCAGCTGCAGAAGTAGTAGCAGCAGCAGAACCACCAGCAGCAGAAGCAGCAGCTGCAGCAGAACCAGCAGCAGAAGCTTCAGAAGCTGAAGGAGGATCAGCAGCAATAGCAGAAGGAAAAGCGGAAGCAGCAGGAGCAGCGTAAGCAGCAGTATCAGAAGCAACAGCGCCAGGAGAAGCAACAGCAGAAGCAGCAGCAGAAGAAGCAGCAGTGTCAGCAGAAGCAGCAGTAGTAGAAGCACCAGCAGCCGCGGAAGTAGCAATAGAAGCAGCAGTAGTAGAGGCAGAAGTAACAGCAGAAGCATCAGCAGTAGAGGCAGAAGCAGCAGCAGAAGCAGAAGCAACAGCAGAAGCAGAAACAGCAGCAGAAGCAGCCGCACTAGAAGCAGAAGCAGCAGCAGAAGCAGCAGCAATAGCAGCAGCAGCAGCAGTAGCAGCAGCAGCAGCAGAAGCAGCAGCAGCAGCAGCAGAAGCAGCGGCGGAAGCAGAAGCACCAGAAGCAGCAGCAGCAGAAGGATCAGCAGCAGAAGTAGCAGCAGCAGGAAAAGCAGAAGCACCATAAGCGGAAGCAGTAGCAGCAGCAGCAGGAGGAGAAGCAGCAGCCTAAGCGGCAGCAGAAGCAGGAGCAGCAGAAGCAGTAGTAGCAGAAGCATTAGCAGCAGTTGCAGCAGCAGCAGAAGCAGCAGCAGAAGCAGCAGCAGCAGCGGAAGCTTCAACAGAAGCAGCAGCAGCAGAAGCAGGAGCAGCACCAGAAGCACCAGCAGAAGTAGCATCAGAAGCAGCAGCAGCAATAACAGCAGAAGCAGCAGCAGGAGCAGAAGTAGAAGCAGTAGAAGCAGCAGCAGCAGAAGCAGCAGCAGCATCAGCAGAAGCAGCGGCAGAAACAGCAGTAGCAGCAGACGCACCAGCAGCCGCAGAAGCAGAACAGAAGTAGCAGCAGTAGAGGCAGAAGCAAAAGCAGAAGCAAAAGCAGCAGCTGCAGAAGCAGAAGCAGCAGAAGAAGCACCAGAAGCAGCAGTAGCAGCAGGAGGAGCAGCAACAGCAGCAGAAGCAGCAGCAGACGCAGCAGCAGAAGAAGCAGCAGTGTCAGCAGAAGCAGCAGTAGTAGAAGCACCAGCAGCCGCAGAAGTAGCAATAGAAGCAGCAGTAGTAGAGGCAGAAGTAACAGCAGAAGCAGCAGCAGTAGAGGCAGAAGAAGCAGCAGAAGCAGCAGCAGAAGCAGAAACAGCAGCAGAAGCAGCAGCACTAGAAGCAGAAGCAGCAGCAGAAGCAGCAGCAATAGCAGCAGAAGCAGCAGTAGTAGCAGCAGCAGAAGCAGCAGCAGAAGCAGAAGCAGCAGCAGAAGCAGCTGCGGAAGCAAAAGCACCAGAAGCAGCAGCAGCAGAAGGATCAGCAGCAGAAGTAGCAGCAGCAGCAAAAGCAGAAGCACCATAAGCAGAAGCAGTAGCAGCAGCAGCAGGAGGAGAAGCAGCAGCCTAAGCGGCAGCAGACGGAGGAGCAGCAGAAGCAGTAGTAGCAGAAGCATTAGCAGCAGTTGCAGCAGCAGCAGAAGCAGCAGCAGAAGCAGCAGCAGCAGCGGAAGCTTCAACAGAAGCAGCAGTAGCAGAAGCAGGAGCAGCACCAGAAGCAGCAGCAGAAGTAGCATCAGAAGCAGCAGCAGCAATAACAGCAGAAACAGCAGCAGGAACAGAAGTAGCAGCAGTAGAAGCAGCAGCATCAGCAGAAGCAGCGGCAGAAACAGCAGTAGCAACAGACGCACCAGCAGCCGCAAAAGCAGAACAGAAGTAACAGCAGTAGAGGCAGAAGCAGCAGCAGAAGCAAAAGCTGCAGCAGCAGAAGCAGAAGCAGCAGCAGAAGCACCAGAAGCAGCAGTAGCAGCAGAAGGAGCAGCAACAGCACAAGCAGCAGCAGCAGAAGCAGCAGCAGAAGTAGCAGAAGCAGAAGCAGCAGCAGGAGGAGAAACAGCAGAAGCAGCAGCAGAAGCAAGAGCAGCAAAAGCAGAAGCAGCAGTAGCAGAAGCAGCAGTAGCAGCAGCAGAAAAAGCAGCAGCAGCAGAAGTGGCAGCAGCAGAAGCGGCAGCAGTAGCAGCAGGAAAATCAGCAGCAACAGAAGTAGTAGCAGCAGAAGCAGCAGCAGCAAAATCAGCAGCAGCAGACGCAGCAGCAGAAGCAGCTGCAGAAGTAGTAGTAGCAGCAGCAGAAGCAGCAGCTTCAGCAGAACCAGCAGCAGAAGCTTCAGCAGCTGAAGCAGGACCAGCAGAAGCAGCAGCAGAAGGAACAGCAGAAGCAGCAGGAGCAGCGGAAGCAGCAGTATCAGAAGCAACAGCAGCAGCAGAAGCACCAGCAGATGCAGCAGCAGTAGTAGAAGTACCAGCACACGCAGAAGCAGCAATAGAAGCAGCAGTCGTAGAGGCAGAGGTAACAGCAGAAGCAGCAGCAGAAGCAGCAGCAGTAGAGGCAGAACCAGCAGCAGAAGCAGAAGCAGCAACAGAAGCAGGAGCAGCAGCAGAAGCAGCAGCAGCAGAAGCAGCAGCAGCAGCATAAGCAGCAGCAGCAGCAGGAGGAGAAACAGCGGAAGCAGCAGCAGCAGAAGTGGCAGCAGCAGCAGAAGCAGAAGAAGCAGCAGCAGCAGAAGGAGCAGCAGCAGCAGAAGCAGCAGCAGCAGCAGAAACAGCAGCAAGAGCAGCAGAAGCAGCAGTCGCAGCAGAAGCAGCAGCAGCAGATGCAGCAGGTACAGAAGCAGCAGCAGCAGAAGCTGAGGCAGCAGGAGCAGTAGCAGAAGCAGCACTAGAAGCAGCAGCACCAGAAGCAGCAGCACTAGAGGCAGAAGCAGCAGCAGTAGAGGCAGAAGCAGCAGCAGAAGCAGCAGAACCAGCAGCAGCAGCAGAAGGAGCAGCAGCAGCAGAAACAGCAGCAGCAGAAGCAGCAGCAAGAGCAGCAGAAGCAGCAGTCGCAGCAGAAGCAGCAGCAGCAGATGCAGCAGGTACAGAAGCAGCAGCAGAAGCTGAGGCAGCAGCAGCAGTATCAGAAGCAGCACTAGAAGCAGCAGCAGCAGAAGCAGTAGCAGCATAAGCAGTAGCTGGAGCAGAAGCAGCAGCAGCAGCGGAAGCTGCAACAGAAGCAGCAGCAGAAGCAGTAGCAGCCGCAGAAGGAGCAGCAGGAGCAGCAGCAGAAGCAGCAGCAGCGGAAGCTTCAACAGAAGCAGCAGCAGCAGAAGCAGGAGCAGCCCCAGAAGCAGCATCAGAAGCAGCAGCAACAACAGCAGAAACAGGAGCAGAAGTAGCAGCTGCAGCAGAAGCAGCAGCAGAAGCAGCAGCAGAAGCAGCAGTAGCAGAAGCAGCAGTAGAGCAGTAGAGGCAGCAGTCGCAGCAGAAGCAGCAGCAGCAGATGCAGAAGCAACAGAAGCAGCAGCAGAAGCTGAGGCAGCAGCAGAAGCAGCAGAAGCAGCAGAAGCAGCAGGAGCAACAGCAGAAGCAGCACTAGAAGCAGCAGCAGGAGCAGCAGCAGCATAAGCAGCAGCTGGAGCAGAAGCAGCAGCGGAAGCTGCAACAGAAGCAGCAGCAGCAGAAGCAGTAGCAGCCGCAGAAGCAGCAGCAGAAGCAGCAGAAGAAGCAGCAGCAGCGGAAGCTTCTACAGAAGCAGCAATAGCAGAAGCAGCAGCAGCCGCAGAAGCAGCAGCAGAAGTAGCATCAGAAGCAGCAGCAGCAACAACAGCAGAAGCATCAGCAGGAGCAGAAGTAGCATTAGTAGCAGCAGCAGAAGCAGAAGCAGCAGCAGCATCAGCAGAAGCAGAAGCAGCAGCATCAGCAGAAGCAGCGGCAGAAACAGCAGTAGCAGCAGAAGCAGCAGAAGCAACAGTAGAAACAGCAGCAGTAGTAGAAGCACCAGCAGCCGCAGAAGCAGCAATAGAAGCAGCAGTAGTAGAGGCAGAAGTAACAGCAGAAGCAGCAGCAGAAGCAGCAGCAGCTGAGGCAGAAGCAGCAGCAGAAGCAGAAGCAGCAGCAGAAGGAGCAGCAGTGTCAGCAGAAGCAGCAGTAGACGCAGCAGTAGTAGAAGCACCAGCAGCCGCAGAGGCAGCAATAGAAGCAGCAGTAATAGAGGAAGAAGTAACAGCAGAAGCAGCAGCAGCAGTAGAGGCAGAAGCAGAAGCAGAAGTAGCAGAAGCAGAAGCAGCAGCAGAAGCAGCAGCACTAGAGCAGAAGGAGCAGCAGCATCAGAAGCAGCAGAAGCAGCAGCAGCAAAAGCAGTAGAAGCAGCAGCAGCAGAAGCAGCAGCAATAGCAGCAGAAGCAGCAGTTGCAGCAGAAGCTGCAGCAGAAGCAGCAGCAGCAGAAGCAGCAGCAGAAGCAGCAGCAGCTGAAGCAGCAGCAGAAGCAGCAGCAGAAGCAGCAGCAGAAGCAGCAGCAGAAGCAGCAGCAGAAGTAGCAGCAGCAGCAGCAGGAGCAGAAGCAGCATAAGCAGAACCAGTAGTAGCAGCAGCAGTAGGAGGAGAAGCAGCAGCAGAAGCGGCAGCAGAAGCAGGAGCAGAAGACGCAGCAGCAGCAGAAGTGGCAGCAGCAGTAGAAGCGGCAGCAGAAGCAGCAGGAGAAGCAGCGGCAGCAGAAGCAGTAGCAGCAGAAGTAGCAGCAGAAGCAGCAGCAGAAGCAGTTGCAGAAGTAGCAGCAGCAGCAGAAGCAGAAGCAGCAGCAGCAGAAGCAGCAGCAGCTGAAGCAGCAGCAGCTGAGGTTGCAGCAGCAGCAGAAGCAACAGCAGAAGCAGCTGCAGCAGAAGCAGCAGCAGCAGAAGCAGCCGTAGCAGAAACAGCAGGAGCAGCAGAAGCAGAAGTAGCAGAAGCAGAGGCAGCAGTAGCAGAAGCAGCAGAAGCAGAAGCAGCAGAAGCAGCAGCAGCAGAAGCAGCCGTAGCAGAAACATTAGGAGCAGCAGAAGCAGAAGCAGCAGAAGCAGAAGCAGCAGTAGCAGAAGCAGCAGCAGCAGAAGCACAAGCAGGAAAGCAGAAGCAGCAGCAGCAGGAGGAGAAGCAGCAGCAGCACCAGCAGCAGAAGCAGCAGCAGAAGCAGCAGAAGCAGAAGCAGCAGCAGAAGCAGCTGCGGAAGCAAAAGCACCAGAAGCAGCAGCAGCAGAAGGATCAGCAGCAGAAGTAGCAGCAGCAGCAAAAGCAGAAGCACCATAAGCAGAAGCAGTAGCAGCAGCAGCAGGAGGAGAAGCAGCAGCCTAAGCGGCAGCAGACGGAGGAGCAGCAGAAGCATTAGCAGCAGTTGCAGCAGCAGCAGAAGCAGCAGCAGAAGCAGCAGCAGCAGCGGAAGCTTCAACAGAAGCAGCAGTAGCAGAAGCAGGAGCAGCACCAGAAGCAGCAGCAGAAGTAGCATCAGAAGCAGCAGCAGCAATAACAGCAGAAACAGCAGCAGGAACAGAAGTAGCAGCAGTAGAAGCAGCAGCATCAGCAGAAGCAGCGGCAGAAACAGCAGTAGCAACAGACGCACCAGCAGCCGCAAAAGCAGAACAGAAGTAACAGCAGTAGAGTCAGAAGCAGCAGCAGAAGCAAAAGCTGCAGCAGCAGAAGCAGAAGCAGCAGCAGAAGCACCAGAAGCAGCAGTAGCAGCAGAAGGAGCAGCAACAGCACAAGCAGCAGCAGCAGAAGCAGCAGCAGAAGTAGCAGAAGCAGAAGCAGCAGCAGGAGGAGAAACAGCAGAAGCAGCAGCAGAAGCAAGAGCAGCAAAAGCAGAAGCAGCAGTAGCAGAAGCAGCAGTAGCAGCAGCAGAAAAAGCAGCAGCAGCAGAAGTGGCAGCAGCAGCAGAAGCGGCAGCAGTAGCAGCAGGAAAATCAGCAGCAACAGAAGTAGTAGCAGCAGAAGCAGCAGCAGCAAAATCAGCAGCAGCAGACGCAGTAGCAGAAGCAGCTGCAGAAGTAGTAGTAGCAGCAGCAGAAGCAGCAGCTTCAGCAGAACCAGCAGCAGAAGCTTCAGCAGCTGAAGCAGGACCAGCAGAAGCAGCAGCAGAAGGAACAGCAGAAGCAGCAGGAGCAGCGGAAGCAGCAGTATCAGAAGCAACAGCAGCAGCAGAAGCACCAGCAGATGCAGCAGCAGTAGTAGAAGTACCAGCACACGCAGAAGCAGCAATAGAAGCAGCAGTCGTAGAGGCAGAGGTAACAGCAGAAGCAGCAGCAGAAGCAGCAGCAGTAGAGGCAGAACCAGCAGCAGAAGCAGAAGCAGCAACAGAAGCAGTAGCAGCAGCAGAAGCAGCAGCAGCAGAAGCAGCAGCAGCAGCATAAGCAGCAGCAGCAGCAGGAGGAGAAACAGCGGAAGCAGCAGCAGCAGAAGTGGCAGCAGCAGCAGAAGCAGAAGAAGCAGCAGCAGCAGAAGGAGCAGCAGCAGCAGAAGCAGCAGCAGCAGCAGAAACAGCAGCAAGAGCAGCAGAAGCAGCAGTCGCAGCAGAAGCAGCAGCAGCAGATGCAGCAGGTACAGAAGCAGCAGCAGCAGAAGCTGAGGCAGCAGGAGCAGTAGCAGAAGCAGCACTAGAAGCAGCAGCACCAGAAGCAGCAGCACTAGAGGCAGAAGCAGCAGCAGTAGAGGCAGAAGCAGCAGCAGAAGCAGCAGAACCAGCAGCAGCAGCAGAAGGAGCAGCAGCAGCAGAAACAGCAGCAGCAGAAGCAGCAGCAAGAGCAGCAGAAGCAGCAGTCGCAGCAGAAGCAGCAGCAGCAGATGCAGCAGGTACAGAAGCAGCAGCAGAAGCTGAGGCAGCAGCAGCAGTATCAGAAGCAGCACTAGAAGCAGCAGCAGCAGAAGCAGTAGCAGCATAAGCAGTAGCTGGAGCAGAAGCAGCAGCAGCAGCGGAAGCTGCAACAGAAGCAGCAGCAGAAGCAGTAGCAGCCGCAGAAGGAGCAGCAGGAGCAGCAGCAGAAGCAGCAGCAGCGGAAGCTTCAACAGAAGCAGCAGCAGCAGAAGCAGGAGCAGCCCCAGAAGCAGCATCAGAAGCAGCAGCAACAACAGCAGAAACAGGAGCAGAAGTAGCAGCTGCAGCAGAAGCAGCAGCAGAAGCAGCAGCAGAAGCAGCAGTAGCAGAAGCAGCAGTAGAGCAGTAGAGGCAGCAGTCGCAGCAGAAGCAGCAGCAGCAGATGCAGAAGCAACAGAAGCAGCAGCAGAAGCTGAGGCAGCAGCAGAAGCAGCAGAAGCAGCAGAAGCAGCAGGAGCAACAGCAGAAGCAGCACTAGAAGCAGCAGCAGGAGCAGCAGCAGCATAAGCAGCAGCTGGAGCAGAAGCAGCAGCGGAAGCTGCAACAGAAGCAGCAGCAGCAGAAGCAGTAGCAGCCGCAGAAGCAGCAGCAGAAGCAGCAGAAGAAGCAGCAGCAGCGGAAGCTTCTACAGAAGCAGCAATAGCAGAAGCAGCAGCAGCCGCAGAAGCAGCAGCAGAAGTAGCATCAGAAGCAGCAGCAGCAACAACAGCAGAAGCATCAGCAGGAGCAGAAGTAGCATTAGTAGCAGCAGCAGAAGCAGAAGCAGCAGCAGCATCAGCAGAAGCAGAAGCAGCAGCATCAGCAGAAGCAGCGGCAGAAACAGCAGTAGCAGCAGAAGCAGCAGAAGCAACAGTAGAAACAGCAGCAGTAGTAGAAGCACCAGCAGCCGCAGAAGCAGCAATAGAAGCAGCAGTAGTAGAGGCAGAAGTAACAGCAGAAGCAGCAGCAGAAGCAGCAGCAGCTGAGGCAGAAGCAGCAGCAGAAGCAGAAGCAGCAGCAGAAGGAGCAGCAGTGTCAGCAGAAGCAGCAGTAGACGCAGCAGTAGTAGAAGCACCAGCAGCCGCAGAGGCAGCAATAGAAGCAGCAGTAATAGAGGAAGAAGTAACAGCAGAAGCAGCAGCAGCAGTAGAGGCAGAAGCAGAAGCAGAAGTAGCAGAAGCAGAAGCAGCAGCAGAAGCAGCAGCACTAGAGCAGAAGGAGCAGCAGCATCAGAAGCAGCAGAAGCAGCAGCAGCAAAAGCAGCAGAAGCAGCAGCAGCAGAAGCAGCAGCAATAGCAGCAGAAGCAGCAGTTGCAGCAGAAGCTGCAGCAGAAGCAGCAGCAGCAGAAGCAGCAGCAGAAGCAGCAGCAGCTGAAGCAGCAGCAGAAGCAGCAGCAGAAGCAGCAGCAGAAGCAGCAGCAGAAGCAGCAGCAGAAGTAGCAGCAGCAGCAGCAGGAGCAGAAGCAGCATAAGCAGAACCAGTAGTAGCAGCAGCAGTAGGAGGAGAAGCAGCAGCAGAAGCGGCAGCAGAAGCAGGAGCAGAAGACGCAGCAGCAGCAGAAGTGGCAGCAGCAGTAGAAGCGGCAGCAGAAGCAGCAGGAGAAGCAGCGGCAGCAGAAGCAGTAGCAGCAGAAGTAGCAGCAGAAGCAGCAGCAGAAGCAGTTGCAGAAGTAGCAGCAGCAGCAGAAGCAGAAGCAGCAGCAGCAGAAGCAGCAGCAGCTGAAGCAGCAGCAGCTGAGGTTGCAGCAGCAGCAGAAGCAACAGCAGAAGCAGCTGCAGCAGAAGCAGCAGCAGCAGAAGCAGCCGTAGCAGAAACAGCAGGAGCAGCAGAAGCAGAAGTAGCAGAAGCAGAGGCAGCAGTAGCAGAAGCAGCAGAAGCAGAAGCAGCAGAAGCAGCAGCAGCAGAAGCAGCCGTAGCAGAAACATTAGGAGCAGCAGAAGCAGAAGCAGCAGAAGCAGAAGCAGCAGTAGCAGAAGCAGCAGCAGCAGAAGCACAAGCAGGAAAGCAGAAGCAGCAGCAGCAGGAGGAGAAGCAGCAGCAGCACCAGCAGCAGAAGCAGCAGCAACAGAAGCATTAGCAGCAGTAGCAGCAAGAGCAGAAGCAGCAGAAAGAGGAGCAGCCGAAGCAGCACAAGCAGCAGTAGCAGAATTGGCAGCAGCAGAAGCAGGAGCAGCCGATGCAGCAGCAGAAACAGGAGTAATAGAAGAAGCAGCAGCAGCAAACGCAGCAGCAGAATCGGCAGCAGCAGCAGCAGAAGCGGCAGCAGGAGAAGCAGCAGAAGCAGGAGCAGCAGAAGCACCCGAAGCAGCAGCAGAAGCAGCAGAATCAGAAGATACAGAAGCAGCAGCAGTAGCAGTAACAACCTCAGAAGCAGCAGCATAAGCAGAAGCAGCAGAAGCAGGAGCAAAAGCAGCAGCAGAAACAGTTGCAGCAGTGGAAGCAGCAACAGCCGCAAAAGCAGCAGCAGAAGCAGCAGTAGCAGCAGAAGGAGCAGCAGAAGCAGCAGCAGCAGCAGAAGCTGAGGAAACAGAAGCAGCAGCAGCAGCAGCAAAAGCAGCAGGAGTAGCAGCAGAAGCAGCACTAGAAGCAGAAGCAGCAGAAGCATTAGCAGCATAAGCAGCAGCAGAAGCAGCAGCAGCAGCGGAAGCTGCAACAGAAGCAGCAGCAGCAGGAGAAGCAAGAGCAGCCGCAGAAGCAGCAGCAGAAATAGCATCAGAAGCAGCAGCAACAACAGCAGAAGCAGCAGCAGCAACAACAGCAGAAACAGCAGAAGTAGCAGCAGTAGAAACAGCAGCAGTAGAAGCAGCAGCAGCATCAGCAGAAGCAGCGGCAGAAACAGCAGTAGCAGCAGACCCACCAGCAGCCGCAGAAGCAGAACAGAAGTAGCAGCAGTAGAGGCAGAAGCAGCAGCAGAGGCAAAAGCAGCAGCAGCAGAAGCAGCAGCAGCAGAAGAAAAAGCAGCAGCAGAAGCACCAGAAGCAGCAGTAGCAGCAGAAGTAGCAGCAGCAGCAGAAGCAGCAGCAGCAGAAGCTGAAGTAGCAGAAGCAGCAGCATCAGGAGGACAAACAGCAAAAGCAGCAGCAGAAGCAAGAGCAGCAAAAGCAGCAGCAGCAGCAGTAGTAGCAGCAGCAGAAAAAGCAGCGGCAGCAGAAGCGGCAGCAGAAGCAGCAGGAAAAGCAGCAGCAACAGAAGTAGTGAAAGCGCAAGGAGCAGTAGCGAAACCAGCAGCAGTAGAAGCAGCTGCAGAAGTAGTAGCAGCAGCAGAACCACCAGCAGCAGAAGCAGCAGCAGCAGAAGCAGCAGCTGCAGCAGAACCAGCAGCAGAAGCTTCAGAAGCTGAAGGAGAATCAGCAGCAATAGCAGAAGGAAAAGCGGAAGCAGCAGGAGCAGCGTAAGCAGCAGTATCAGAAGCAACAGCGGCAGGAGAAGCAGCAGCAGAAGCAGCAGCAGAAGGAGCAGCAGTGTCAGCAGAAGCAGCAGTAGACGCAGCAGTAGTAGAAGCACCAGCAGCCGCAGAAGCAGAAGCAGCAGCAGCATCAGCAGAAGCAGCGACAGAAACAGCAGTAGCAGCAGACGCACCAGCAGCCGCAGAAGGAGAACAGAAATAGCAGCAGTGGGGGCAGAAGCAGCAGCAGTAGAGGCGGAAGCAGCAGCAGCAGCAAAAGCAGCAGCAGCAGCAGAAGCAGCAGCAGAAGCAGAAGCAGCAGCAGAAGCACCAGAAGCAGCAGTAGCAGCAGAAGGAGCAGCAGCAGAAGCAGCAGCAGAAGCAGCAGCAGAAGCAGCAGTAGCAGAAGCAGCAGCAGAAGCAGCAGCAGAAGCAGCAGCAGAAGCATCAGCAGCAGAAGTAGCAGCAGCAGCAGGAGCAGAAGCAGTAGTAGCAGCAGCAGTAGGAGGAGAAGCAGCAGCAGAAGCGGCATCAGAAGCAGGAGCCGAAGAAGCAGCAGCAGAAATGGCAGCAGCAGCGGAAGCGGCAGCAGAAGCAGCAGGAGAAGCAGCGGCAGCAGAAGCAGTAGCAGCAGAAATAGCAGCAGAAGATGCTGCAGAAGCAGCAGCAGCAGCAAAAGCAGCAGCAGCTGAAGTTGCAGCAGCACCTGAAGTTGCAGCAGCAGAAGCAGCAGCAGAAGCAACAGCAGCAAAAGCAGCAGGAGTAGCAGCAGAAGCAGCACTAGAAGCAGAAGCAGCAGAAGCATTAGCAGCATAAGCAGCAGCTGGAGCAGAACCAGCAGCAGAAGCAGCAGCAGCGGAAACTGCAACAGAAGCAGCAGCAGAAGCAAGAGCAGCCGCAGATGCAGCAGCAGAAATAACATCAGAAGCAGCAGCAGCAACAACAGCAGAAGCAGCAGAGCAAACAACAGCAGAAACAGCAGAAGTAGCAGCAGTAGAAGCAGTAGCAGTAGAAGCAGCAGCAGCATCAGCAGAAGCAGCGGCAGAAACACCAGTAGCAGCAGACCCACCAGCAGCCGCAGAAGCAGAACAGAAGTAGCAGCAGTAGAGGCAGAAGCAACAGCAGAAGCAAAAGCAGCAGCAGCAGCAGCAGAAGAAAAAGCAGCAGCAGAAGCACCAGAAGCAGCAGTAGCAGCAGAAGTAGCAGCAGCAGAAGCAGCAGCAGCAGCAGAAGCAGAAGTAGCAGAAGCAGCAGCATCAGGAGGACAAACAGCAAAAGCAGCAGCAGCAGTAGCAGCAGCAGTAGCAGCAGCAGAAAAAGCAGTAGCGGAAGTGGCAGCAGCAGAAGCGGCAGCAGAAGTAGCAGGAAAAGCAGCAGCAACAGAAGTAGTGAAAGCGCAAGCAGCAGCAGCAAAACCAGCAGCAGCAGAAGCAGCTGCAGAAGTAGTAGCAGCAGCAGCAGAACCAGCAGCAGCAGAAGCAGCAGGAGCAGCAGAAGAAGCAGCAGCAGAAGCAGCAGCTGCAGCAGAACCAGCAGCAGAAGCTTCAGAAGCTCAAGGAGGATTAACAGCAGCAACAGCAGAAGGAAAAGCGGAAGCAGCAGGAGCAGCGGAACTAGCAGTATCAGAAGCAACAGCGGCTGCAGAAGCAGCAGCAGAAGCAGCAGCAGAAGCAGCAGCAGAAGCAGCAGCAGAAGCAGCAGCAGAAGCAGCAGCAGAAGCAGCAGCAGTGTCAGCAGGAGCAGCAGTAGTAGAAGAACCAGCAGCCGCAGAAGTAGCAATAGAAGCAGCAGTAGTAGAGGCAGAAGTAACAGCAGAAGGAGCAGCAGAAGCAGAAGCAGCAGAAGCAGAAACAGCAGCAGAAGCAGCAGCACTAGAAGCAGAAGCAGCAGCAGAAGCAGCAGCAATAGCAGCAGAAGCAGCAGCAGCAGAAGCAGCAGCGGAAGCAGAAGCACCAGAAGCAGCAGCAGCAGAAGGATCAGCAGCAGAAGTAGCAGCAGCAGCAAAAGCAGAAGCACCATAAGCAGAAGCAGTAGCAGCAGCGGCAGGAGGAGAAGCAGCAGCCTAAGCGGCAGCAGAAGGAGGAGCAGCAGAAGCAGTAGTAGCAGAAGCATTAGCAGCAGTTGCAGCAGGAGCAGAAGCAGCAGCAGAAGCAGCAGCAGCAGTGGAAGCTTCAACAGAAGCAGCAGTACCAGAAGCAGGAGCAGCACCAGAAGCACCAGCAGAAGTAGCATCAGAAGCAGCACCAACAACAGCAGAAGCAGCAGCAGGAACAGAAGTAGCAGCAGTAGAAGCAGCAGCAGCAGAAGCAGCAGCATCAGCAGAAGCAGCGGCAGAAACAGCAGTAGCAGCAGACGCACCAGCAGCCGCAGAAGCAGAACAGAAGTAGCAGCAGTAGAGGCAGAAGCAGCAGCACAAGCAAAAGCAGCAGCAGCAGCAGAAGCAGAAGCAGCAGCAGAAGCACCAGAAGCAGCAGTAGCAGCAGAAGGAGCAGCAACAGCAGAAGCAGCAGCAGCAGAAGCAGCAGCAGAAGCAGAAGTAGCAGAAGCAGAAGCAGCAGCAGCAGGAGGAGAAACATCAGAAGCAGCAGCAGAAGCAAGAGCAGCAAAAGCAGCAGCAGCAGTAGCAGCAGCAGTAGCAGCAGCAGAAAAAGCAGCAGCAGCAGAAGTGGCAGCAGCAGCAGAAGCGGCAGCAGAAGCTGCAGGAAAAGCAGCAGCAACTGAAGTAATAGCAGCAGAAGAAGCAGCAGCATCAGAAGCAGCAGCTTCAGCAGAACCAGCAGCAGAAGCTTCAGCAGCTGAAGCAGGATGAGCAGAAGCAGCAGCAGAAGGAACAGCAGAAGCAGCAGGAGCAGCGGAAGCAGCAGTATCAGAAGCAACATCAGCAGCAGAAGCAGCAGCAGATGGAGCAGCAGAAGCAGCAGCAGCAGAAGCAGCAGCAGAAGCAGCAGCAGAAGCATCAGCAGCAGAAATAGCAGCAGCAGCAGGAGCAGAAGCAGCATAAGCAGAAGCAGTAGCAGCAGCAGCAGGAGGAGAAGCAGCAGCAGAAGCGGCAGCAGAAGCAGGAGCAGCAGAAGCAGCAGAAGCAGCAGCAGAAGCAGGAGCAGCAGAAGCAGCAGTAGCAGAAGCAGCAGAAGTAGCAGAAGCAGTAGCAGCAGAAGCAGCAGCAGCAACAGCAGAAGCAACAGCAGCAGAAGCAGCAGCAGAAGCAGCAACAGAAGCAGTAGCAGCAGCAGAACAGCAGCGGCAGCTGAAGTATTAGCAGTAGAAGCAGCAGCAGAAGCAGCAGCAGCGGCAGCAGAAGCAGCAGAAGCAGAATCAGCAGCAGAAGAAGCAGCAGCAGCAGAAGCAGCAGCAGCAGCATCAGTAGCATTAGTGGTAATATCAGTATTAGTGGTAGTGGTACTGGTAGCGGTAGCGGCGGCGGTAGTGGCAGCGTCAGCAGCAGCAGTATTAAGCACCACCAAATCTCGTGTTGCCATCCATTCTGTCCTGTATTCTCCTCTACGATCTGTTACCGGAGATCCCCATTTTGGCGATTTAATATTTATATGGCCCAAAAGGGTACATTCACCACCTTTACGTATACTATCTTGCATTAAGTGGTATATTTCACTCTTAAAAACATTCAGCAGAAAATTATGTGAGCTATAGCAACAAAATAAATTGCATTGCTTCAAATACACACAAATGTAGCCTTGTTCTTCACTAACCCTTAACACCTCAAGTTTCCTATTAATAAAATATAGTGCTGTTTTATCCTTGACCCAACTGCCGTCAGACACTCGTATCCTATTTGGCTCACAAGCGACTATGATGTCCGCATTCTCCTTAGTTGTCTTTGTTTGTCGTGACTCCAGTCTGATCTCATTAAGTTAGCCTGGATTATGCGTATATCATGTATATTCTAAATATGTATTTTAGTTTCCTCGCTCTGCCACTCAATGCCATCTTTCTAAAGACTGGACATCTCATTTGGTGGAACCTACGTCCCTCTTTTACACATTTAATGCAAAAAGAATTGCTTGTTTACTCTTTGGTGTGGTGTCGCTGCCCACCACAATCAAGGCAATGCTCTTTCTTGTTTTCTTCTTTGTTGCATTAATGAATTCAATGTCCTAAATCGAAACACCTGTAACATCTTGATATATAAACCCTTTCTTGCACCTAGCCTTCTGTCCACCCCATTCTAACCAGCTTTTCCTTAGCAGCTGCCAAGGTCGCTCTACTGGTATGACAATAGTTGCGTTTAAATTTTCTGCTCTGCTAGGTCTCAAGGCATATATGATTATTTCAGAGGCTTTTACTCCCACCTCATCGCCTATTGTAGTCTTCAGTACGTCCTTATTAATAGTAGGCTCCAATCCATATTACAGGAGAATAGCTTCCTTCCTACTCGTAATTACTTCTAACTCTTTGCTACTCCTCTCTATCTCGATTTTCAGGACATTTGCTTTTCCTTCCCTTTCCACCGTGAGCACCAATTCTTCTTTATCGCTTTTACTGAAACTTTTTTATTTTCACACCAATATTTTCTATATCGACATCCTTCTTTACTGTTTTCAATATATCTGAAAACGTTTTCCCATTTGCTTTGACCCTTACCATTTCCTGGGGTTCGTTGATTTTCTCGTCAGCCGATTTCTGTGATTGCCAAAGTCCTTTTCCCGGTCTCTTTTGTGCATTTGCAGGCAGTATGTAACCAACTTTGATTGCACTGTCATGGAATAACCACTCTAAAAGTTTTCTGGCATAATCCCTATCCAATCCGCTAGCCGTCGCAACTATTTAGTCTTTCCTTTCTTGTTCTTCTGCTAATCGCTTCCATTTGTGCAGGATTGTACCCAACAGTTCCGTATCGTTTATACCATCAGTATCCACCATGTAGGTTATGAAGTGTGTGTGTCTGTAAATATATATAGATATAGATTGGATGGATGGATGGATGGATGGATGGAGGGAGGGACGGACGGACGGACGGACGGACGGACGGGCGGGCGGAAGGGCGGGCGGGCGGTCGGGCGGGCGGGCGGACGGGCGGGCGGGCGGGCGGGTGGACGTGTGGACGGATTGACGTGTGGACGGGTGGACGGGTGGGTGGTTGGGTGGAGAGAGGTGGACGGGTGGACGGGTGGACTGGTGGACGGGTGGACGGGTGAACGTGTGGGTGGGTGGGTGGAGAGAGGTGGAGAGAGGTGCAGAGAGGTGCAGAGAGGTGCAGAGAGGTTGAGAGAGGTGGAGAGAGGTGGAGAGAGGTAGAGAGAGGTAGAGAGAGAGGTAGAGAGAGAGGTAGAGAGAGAGGTAGAGAGAGAGGTAGAGAGAGATAGAGAGAGATAGAGAGAGATAGAGAGAGATAGAGATAGAGAGAGATAGAGATAGAGAGAGAGACAGACAGATCGGTAGATCGGTACATCGGTACATGGGTACATCGGTACATCGGTACATCGGTACATCGGTAGATCGGTAGATAGGTAGAGAGAGACCGAGAGAGGGACCAGAGGGCGATTCCGTCATCTGAGTCCCATACTTCCTGCCATTGTTCCAGTAACTTCT
This sequence comes from Tenodera sinensis, assembly GCA_030765045.1. NCBI lineage: Eukaryota > Metazoa > Arthropoda > Insecta > Mantodea > Mantidae > Tenodera > Tenodera sinensis. The sequence goes on from JAUKNM010000021.1 coordinate 2,468,483, forward strand.
GTCTGGCCTCATCTCGTCTGATGTCATTCTGCTTTTTAGGAGACATTCTGTAGCTAGCAACGTTATAGGAGGCGTTCTGGCCAGGACCAGTAATGCTTAGTAGAGGTGGTACGATATGCGCTGGTAATCCGAATTGCAACCTTGCGCTGCACGCTGAGGAGCCTTGTGGTAGATATCTTTCTTTCCAGTGCCTTGCACCAAATGCATACTCCCTAAAGCAAGACAGATGTTACAAGGGAGAAAAGAAGTCTGCGACTGCTTTCCTTAGGGCCTGCAATATTCGGCATGATTCTGCCCAAATGAGCATTCGTGTCGGTGGAGCGCACATGAGTACCCATGTTCATGTAGTGCTCTAGATGAATTCCTAAATATTTCAGGGAATCCTGACTCTGAATCTCCAAAGTGTCAAGCTGAAGGTGGATTATTGAATCTTTCGACCACCCACCAGAATTACCGCTTTCTGTCTTATGTGGCGCCAATTCCAATCTCTTTGAGGCCAGGGAGCGATCTGGGACAGCTAGAACTTCATTAGCAGCTAGTTCCAAAGGGACCCCATCATTAGCTATAACAGTCAGTGCGAGGTCGCCAGCATAGGCCGTAAGAGTGATCCCTGGGGACATGGGTAATCTCAGAATTCCATCAAAGTGGATGTTCCATGAGGTAGGGCTTAAAACCGAACCCTGTGGGACACCACATGTTATGTACATTTTACTATGATTCCCACTAGCAGTAGCCGATCGTCCAGGTAGCTTGCCAACAGGTTGTATAAGTATGGAGCTATTCGCCGGGAACTAAGCTCCGATAGAATGCCTGCCCACGGTGCAGAGTTGAAGGCTTTGCGTACGTCGAGAGTGCCTAGAGCACATTTGGACCGTTGGCCGCAGGGCTGAGAATGAACTCGCTGCACTGTACCCAGGGCGGAAAGGGTGGGCCGTCCTTCTCGAAAGCCGTGTTTTGCATCAGCAAATCCACCGTTGCGTTCAATTTCAGGGATGAATCGCCCAGTAGCAGACGTTCAAACATTTTGCCTATGATATTAAGCAAACAGATCGCTCTATACTTAATCGGTCCGTGTTCTCGATGGGGTTTCTCCAGTAAAAGAAGGCGTGCCATCTTCCACTCATACGGGAAATTGCCAGTCTTCAGGAGGAGGTTAAACAGTTCCAGATATCGATTAGGATAATTCCGGACGATCGCCTTCACCACCAGAGGGATCAGACCGTCCGGTCCTGGAGCTCTCTTATCCCAAATTTTGGCCATAGCTTCAGTCAATTCCGTAATAGTGAACAGGGGTATCTCATCTGGAGTCACAGAGTGCTTAGCCCAGGAGATAGAAGCATGTGCCGGGAAGAGAGCATCGAGCTACCTCTAATTGTCGATCATCTGTTAACTGGGTCGGTGAAGATACTCGGGTTGGTCTGGGTGGCTCAGTTGGTTAGACGCTGGCCTACTGATCCCAAGGTCACGGGTTCAATTCCAGCCTAGACCGATTATTTTAGGTGTGCTTAAAAACGACACCTCCATGTCAGTAGATTTACTGGCATATAATAGAACTCCTACGGGACGAAATTCTAGCACGCCGGTGACGCTGATGTGATCCTATCAATTGACAGCGTTGTTAAACAAAATAATTTAATTTAATTTTGAAGATACTTGGAGCCTCCTGGTAGCAAGCTTATAGCAAAAACCCCAGAGGTCATCGTAGATTTCATTGATTTTATTGCCTGCCAAGCATGTCGTTCGGCTTCCTATATAGCCTCCTTGAAAAGTGCCCGTCTTGTACGGTAAAGTTTCAAGCATAGACTTTACGGTCCTTATCACCTCTTCTATTCGCTCGAACCATTGCTTGTCTCGCTCGTAGAGTTTGTCGACGTTTGACAGCAATATCGTTAAACCACCAATGTGCAGGCTTGCGAAATGCCTTGGCCGACTTTCGAGGAAACGTAATGTCACTGACTTGTATAATCCGGGAGAACTGCTGAGCTGTAAGAGTCCCTGTGGTATAATCAATCAGCGGCCGACTTCCTCAACCAATGCGGCAATCTTGTTGGGCAAAAACCATCAGCCGATACGTGCGGACAGACCCTAATTGGGTGAGGCGGCGGCTCAGCTCCATAGGTAAAACAACCGTAGCTATCTGTCCTTCGGTCGTAGTTGGTCTAAGAGACGTGACCTTCACGTCTGCTACACTCACTCTCAAAGCCCGGGAAATACGTTCCTGAACTTCGGCCGTAGTGGTAATGGCATCAGTATCATGGATGTGAAGTATCTGGTCCGTTCGCCGGGAACAGCGCACTGCCGTGCCTTTAAGGGAGTGTGCAAGAGTCTTCCTCAGTGGTTCAGCCTTGTCAGCTCCCCCAGTAACAGTAAGAAGTAACTCTCCTCCACGGGTCTTGCGAATACGTTACAGCTCTACGCCAACATACTTCAGTTTGGCACTACTCTTAACTTCCTTCAGAAGTTCGGCATATGTTTGGTTTCCAGGATGTATAATAACTGCTCCGAAATCTGGGCGTGAGGCTGTCAAGGGTGATCCAGTATGGGGCCCTCCTATTCCAGCGACAGTTGCCATTTTCCGATGTCGAGGGACGTGCAGGTAGACTGAGATATCTGTGCCTACAAAGGCATATTCTATAGTTTCCTGGTCAGAAGAACGTGGCACTGGGCCAGTAGAGGAAGATGGATCTTCCGCCTCCCATGTTTGAATGCCAGGGCACGCAAACAATTAAAGCGTTCTCTCAAAAGTTGGAGAGCATCTCCTCTTTCTAGAGATGTAGCCACAGAGAGCTTAAAAATGTAGCGTTACGTACTCCGGAAACCTCCTTCCACTGGCACTTTAGAAATAGAAGAAAAGTAAGCCACATTGGCGTAGTCCAATTCCACGCCAACTACATCCATTATTTCTAGGTAGCGTTCTCTGAACAGTCGGTTAATACCTTGGCTCATCGAAGGATCATTTGAGATAATTGCTAAATCCTCTTCGGTACCCGCCAAAAGCGGATCCCCTTTCGCAATTTCCACGTTCTGGAACGTGCAAGAGGGCCTGAATTGGTCTATCAGCCCTTTAAGAAGGTCTGGACTGTCGATGTTAGTAAAGGACGGTGTTATTTCAGAGGCAATCTGCTGTTCCACCTCGGAGCGGTGCACTGGTTCCAGGTTATCCAGATCCGCCAGTAACAATTCAGGAGCAATTTGCACACCAATGGACTGTGACTGAATGGGAGTACACTTCACCTTAGATCTAGCTGGTGGTCCACTCTCTGCAACAGAATGTGTCTTCAACAGCTCATCAATAGCCTTGACTCTCTTAATTTTGACCTTTATGTCCATTTGGTATTTATATTCGTACCAATGAGGTCTAAGAGTCCAGAAGCAACTTCGAATAACGCAGAAATCAAATCGGAGAAACTGTCCTCCTCCGTATTTTAATTAAGCACGGCACTAGAACGCTTAACGCTACCTCCTGGTTTGTGTAAAGAAGCGCATATGTCAACCCGTGGATGGTGATCATGATGAAGAACAGTTCCAGAGGCATCAGACGTCTCCATAGCCTGGAGTCTCTCTGAGTTTGGAATTTGCTGCTGTGTAGTTCCAGTCATCTTTTCTAGCATTCCAGTCTGGTTCCCTACCGTTGATGCATGGCAGTAGCTGGCTGACTGCCGGGTGGGGCCTGCCCTCTCACCACCATTCCCGACCGGTTTTTGGGATCCGAAGCCCCTGTCCCGTAAATTAAACTCCTGTAAAAGCCTATCCGTATTTCAATAATAATGCATGTCCAGTTCCATATCCGGTAGACACCATAAATCCTGCCTTGCCAGATCCCTGTTTGCCATCCAAGATCTTAATTTGGACGTTGCCCTCCCCACATGTGGCCAAAGTAACATACTGGATGTAGGGTTGGTCTTTGTGGTGCGGTAGTAGTAATAGCAGTGGTGGTGGTGGTGATGGTGGTGGTGGTGGTGGTGGCGGCGGTGGTGGCGGTGGTGGTGATGGCGGCGGTGGCGGCGGCGGCGGCGGCGGCGGTGGTGGTGGTGGTGGTGGTGGTGATGGTGGTGGTTTTGTTTTGTTTTGTTTTGGTTTGGTTTAAGGGCACTCAACTTCTAGGTCATCAGCGCCCTTAAAAGATTCCTGGCAATAGCCAGACATAAATTTCATTCAAAAAATAAAAATACTAGCAACAAGAAAAGTTTACAAAGGCAAAAGGCAGTGGCAATAGCCAGATATGAAACAAGCTGATAAATACGTCCAAAAGCAGAAACAGATAATTAAAACAATTTAAATCCTCAAATTGATATTGCACTCCGCTAAAAAATTAAAAACTCTATCAACCGCTGTTTTGTCGTCCGCTAGGACCTCTGCAAGTCTGGCAGGCAGCTGCAGAGAATCCCGAAGGTGCGCTAGAGAGCAACACTCTAGCAACACGTGGCGAACTGACAAAAGGTTGTCACACAGCGGATATAGAGGCGCAGGGTCCCTTTTAAATAGGTAACCATGCGAAAAATTGCAGTGCTCTATTCTTAATCGAGCCAAACTAACCTCCTCGCGACGAGATGTGCGACAGGAAGTTACCCAGTTTATCGGAAGTTCTTTCACTTCTCTAAGCTTATTACCGCGGAGAGTTGACCACTCGTCGTGCCAGGACGACAGCACCGCTCTCCGCACTTCAAGCCTAAAGTCTTCCGAAGTAACACGTGAGATGGTAATACTGGGTTCTGTAGTTGCCGTCTTTGCTGCTAAATCTGCCATTTCATTCCCCGGCAAACCTACGTGACCAGGAATCCATGCACACACCACGTCAACGCCGGAAGCGTGTAAAACATGGAGGGCATCCTGGATACGTTGTACAATAGGGTGGGGGTTGTACAACTGACAAAGGCTCTGCAGTGCACTAAGGGAATCACTCAAAATCAGGCAGTCACCTAATTTACGACGGCGAACATACAAAACGGCTCGATAAATTGCATAAAGCTCTGCAGTAAAAATGGAGGTGCTATTTGGAAAACCGAATGTATATGGTTCGGTTCCATAAACATAAGCACATCCAACACCGTTGGAGCCCTTTGACCCAGTTCTTCATAAACCCGTCCATTATCTGTGTCGATATTGACACAAGATGGTCAACAGTTGAACGGCGTCGTCGAAAACCACACTGGATATTAGTCAGTAGGTTACGACTTTCTAACCACCATACCAATCGTCCATTGATCATGCGTTCCATCACCTTGCAAACGCAACTGGTGAGGGAAATAGGACGATAGCTGGAGGGAAGATGACGGTCCTTCCCAGCCTTCAAGATCGGAATAACGGTGGCCTCCCGCCAATTTTCTGGGGGTATACTGTCAACCCAAACACGATTATAGACCTCGAGCAGGAATGCCTTACCTTCAGGAGAGAGCTGTTGTAACATTTGTACATGAATACCGTCCGGTCCTGGTGCTGAACATCGCGAAGATTTCAGGGAATGCTCAAGCTCCGCCATGGTGAAAAGGCGATTGTAATCTTCTACGTTTCTAGAACGAAACGAGAAGCCTTGAGATTCCACCTGAGTTTTAAATGGAAGGAACTCAGGGGAGTAGTTTTCCGAGCTAGACACTTGTGCGAAAGCACTGCCAAAGGTATTGGCCACTTCAAATGAATCAACAACAGCTCCTGTGACTGTTTTTAGTCCCGCTATTGGTATTTGGGTCGTTTTAGCTGCAACACGCCTTAATCTATCCCACACAACCGAGGAAGGTGTGCGTCGGTTAAATGAAGCTACAAATTTGCTCCATGTTGACTTTTTGCTATCCTTAATGACTTGTCTGGACCTGGCGCGCATTTTCTTGTATTCGATTAGGTTTTCCAAAGTAGGGTGACGTTGGAAAACCCTAAGTGCACGCCTTCGAGCACGAATGGCATTCCGACATTCTTCCGTCCACCAGGGGACGGGAAATCGACGGGGGTGTGTAGTCGACCGCGGAATCGATTGTTCAGCAGCAGAGAGAATCGTCTCCGTGAGATGCTGCGCCAAATTGTTCACTGAGTCGTGCTCGTTGTACGTAAAGACAGCCAACTGGGTGTAAAGGTCCAAACGCCATCTGGGCATACGTGTGGAATATGTATGTTGCGTCAAGAGACTAATAATACATGGGAAGTGGTCACTAGAGTGTGAATCAGAGATGACATTCCATTCTAAGGAGACTGCCAACTGAGGTGAACAAACTGCAAGGTCAAGATGCGAGAAACTATTGTGAGAGTCCGAAATGAATGTAGGCTCTCCAGTGTTGAGGAGAGCTAGGTTGTGACTGTCCAAAAGATCGGAAATGAGTGTACCTCTCGCACAAGCGCGACTTGAACCCCAAAGTGGGTGGTGCGCATTGAAGTCTCCCACCAACAGAAACAGTGCTGGCAACTGGGAAACTAGATCGTCTAAATCAATGTGCGAGAAGTCATGGGACGGAGGCAAATATATATTACAGATGGTGAAATGGATGTCTGGCAGTAGAATCCTTATTGCAACTGATTGGATATCAGACTGTATTGGTACAGATTGCATATATATGTCATCTCTCACAAGTATCATAGCGCCGCCATGTGCTGGAGCACCCTCTTCTGGTGTAACATCACACCGTATTGGGGTGTATCGCCTTAGATGGAAAGCGTCTTGAGGACGCAGCTTAGTCTCTTGCAAACATGCAACCAGAGGTTCGTTTTCTTTGAGCAAAAGCTCAAGTTCTGGTCTTTGAGTTCGAATTCCACGTATGTTCCATTGTAGGATAGTCATATTGCATTGTGTATGGGATAGGTAATTCCAAGGTAACTCTTCATTACTTTGGAGTAGGCGGTTGTCGAACTAATTTCGCCCGTTTCTTTTCTCTTGGGCTTATAGTTTTGTCAGACGCTTTTTCGCGCCTCTTTTCCACTGGTGGTCTTCCAGTGTGGGCAGATTCTAGTTCCATGTCCTCTGCCGAGGACGTGCGTTTTCCCATAGCAAACTTGGGTTCGAGTGTCTCGAACCGGTTGCTAATGGGGACCGGCGAAGATGAAAGACGCCGGTCTGAGTCCACCCCTGAAGATTCTCCAGAAGAAGATTTTCGGGATCTTCGAGGAGATGTTCGGGGACTCCTATATCCCTTCGATGTATTGGGATCGGACGTACCATTTTCCTTGAGGAAGTCGTTTCTTGTATAGGTCTTCTTGAACTTAATCGGTGAGGCATCATATCTTACGGGCTTGCTTCTATCTTGTGTTGATCTTGATGCTTTTGATGGTGATGTAGCGCTGATATTCTTTGCACTTACGGACGTTGTAGACGTTGACACAGATTTGCGTGCCGATGTAGAAGGCTTTGGAATTGAGCTACGGGGTACGAGTGTCTTTTCTGATATTGTTGCCCCATTTATATCGCTGGTTTGTGTTGCGATTTCTCGTTTCGGTACCGTTTTAGCTGTAACTGAGCTATAGGTACCGGATCTTGGAACAGAGCGTTGGCGTAGACGCAAGAGCTTCCGGGCTTCTGAGAAGGGCACCTTCTCTCTAACCCGTATCTCTTGGATCGCTCTTTCCTCTACAAAACGGGGACAATCTCGGGAACTGGATGCATGTTCACCCTTGCAGTTTACGCATGACGGCGCTGCAGCACAATCACCATCATGTAATGCATCCCCACAGTTATTACAAGTAGGTATTCCCTTGCAAAACTCGTTTGTATGCCCAAAGCGCTGGCATTTAAAACATCTCAGCGGGTTCGAGATGAACGGTCTAACTTCGATGGACTCATACCCTGCCTTAATCCTTTGCGGGAGATCTACCCGATCAAAGGTCAGGAACAGGATACGTGTTGGCTTCAGTTCACCACCCTCTTTGCGTTGAACCCGGTAAACATTAGTAACGCCTTGTTCCGTAAGATTCTCTTGAATCTCCTCATTGCTTAAATCATCCAATGCACGGGTGTTTATCACTCCGCGCGAGGAGTTCAAAGTTCTGTGCATCTGAACACTGACAGGATAACTTGCTAGCATATTCGCTTTCAGTATCTTAGCTGCCTGGGTAGCTGAATGTGCTTCAACCAGGAGCGTGCCATTGCGAGATCTAGTGCATGACTTTACTGGACCAGCAATGTTATCCAAACCCTTTTGAATGGTAAATGGGCTCACCGATAAACATTTCTTATCTCCCTCAGTTCGAGATATAACTAAGTAGCGAGGACCACTCGACTCTGCTACTTCCTTTACACAAACTTTAATTGGTTTTGTTTTATTATGAGTTTTCGTACTCATGGCGCATTAATCCTCCACCATTGCAAATGTCTCCGATGGCATGCTCACATCCTGGGCACCACCCCGGCTTAGGTGAGAGTCCTGGCCTGGACCTTGCTCACCCTAGGGTCTCACCTCCCAATGTATAGACAGAGGGACCCAATCGCCTTCAGGAGCGCATCAGCTCATGCAATGGCCCCTCCCCGGGACTGACCTTTATCAGCGGATACGCACACAGATCCTACATGATAACCAGGGGCTGGGACTTACGCGATTACCCAGTCACCGCTTGCGTCACCCCATCCTCCAACCCGCGCGTAGGTTATCCATCAGACTGTGTACAGGGAGGTATCAGGAGGGAGGTCAAACACAAAAGTGGACCAAAGTTGATTGGGCGTTTGGCATGTGCTCTCTCACCTCTTGGAGGAACCCAATCGAGAGTATGGCTTGGGGCCCCGGGTACGCCAAACCCGTACCTACCGTAGTAGGAGCCCCTGGGGGAGTTTGATTTCGGAGTCCTCTTCTCCTAGATAAGTCGTCGACCAAGACTAACGAGCCTCATCAACCCGTTTGGAATGTTCTTTGCTTCCCCTCTCCTCTTGCCTACCAGTGGTCAAAATGACACTTAGTAGGCCGTCTGGCTCAGGTACTGAGCCCCTCCGCCACGACAAGGCGACACTCCTTCGGAGGGGTGGTGGTGGTGGTGGTGGTGTTGGTGGTGGTGGAGGTGGTGGTGGTGGCGGCGGCGGCGGTGGCGGTGGCGGTGGCGGCGGCGGTGGCGGTGGCGGTGGTGGTGGCGGTGGCAGGAGCAGCGGCAGTGCCAGTGGTTGTGGTGGTAGCAGTAGTGGTAGTGGTGGTAGTGGCAGCGGTAGTGGCGTTGGGGGCGGGGGTGGCGGGGGTGGTGGTAGTGGTGGTAGTGGTGCTGGTGGTGGTAGTAGTAGTGGTGGTAGTACTAGTGGTGGTAGTAGTAATGGTGGTACGGGCGGCGGCAGCGGTAGTAGTAGTAGCAAGAACTCTTTGGTGAAGTTATGAACTAGTTGAAATTAGTGGCTACTGTTCTCATGACAACGTGTGAAGCAGAGAGTTGTTTCTGCACTTTGTCATGGACCAAAACCTTTCTTAGAGGTACCATGGATGAAGATAGGCTATCTGCCCTTGCCATGCTGTCTATGAAAAGGAAATGATCAACATGCTTCCAGATTTCAACCAGAGAGTCATCTACAGTTTCGCCACGTAAAAGTAAAGGGGGTGGAATTTCGATATAATACATCTATAGGAGATTTAACGCCATAGGGCTCATTTTAAATTAATTTTAGATCTACTGAAGTACTTTATGTGATTCAGTAAAATTAATTACTTAAAAAGGTAAATTGCATAATGTACTAAAAGTAGCGAACCCCGTGTTATTTTAGGCACCAGCAGCCACTGCTTTTAAGTCATTCTGAATATCAGCTGAAGTTGCACCAAAAACCGTCGACTTTTCCAATAGGTTTTTCAGAGGCAACGTATATCGTTAATTCCTTTACATATGCAATGTAGTTGCCTCTGTTTGAAGATCCTTGAGTCTCATTGAGACATGAAAAGCAAGTGCCTGTTTTCCTAGAAAACATACAGCCCGTACAAAATGATAAAGTAAACCTCTGGTCTTATTCAATGTTATGCTGTTCAACTGGAAGCTTATACTGATAATTCAATGAAAATCCTATTGTTGGATTTATCCCGAACATTTTTAGTCGTTTTTCGCATAATCATGTGGTTATAAGAGTGGTGTTTTCGGCTGCCTAATATATGCTATTTAAATCTTCTTAACCGCTGGAATTCCAGACGCACTTTTGTTTTGATAAAATATCAACAAACATTTGTTTAAGTATTACCACACAGCCAGGATTCACTTTCATAAACTTTGACGTTGAAATGCCTTACACATTTTTTAAAGTTTGTCGTAATAGTGAGTGCAGACTTTAATTACTATTGCTTTTTTTTTTTTTTTTTAGAGAAAGTTTGCTGTTTGGAAGCTCCTTAGGTTGAGTTTGTCGATCACACAAACGCATTTTCATTGCAACAGCTGCATGGAAACAAATTTTTGTGTACTGCTCTAGTTCTTATTCATTTGGATGTACACTAATTGTGTGAATGCCTTCATCACAGAATCTGCGCAGATCTTAACCTACATTTGCTTTAATAATAAGTAATCATGTGTTCAAATCATACTCAAATGTTCATAATTGAAGAGCACACATACAAGAGGCAAAACAAATCGTAAATACCTCTCTATTCACGATCATAAATTAAATAATATTAGTGCGATTCTTAACACGAGACGTACAATAACACAGTACATACCATGGGTCAAGCGTACACCAGCTTCCTGTAGCTGACGACAGGCCGTTGAGCCACACTTTGTTTGGAAACAGACTTGTGACCAAGTTATTGCAGAGTGGCGCTAATTCAAACCATAATATTTAGGAAAGTTTGATTTTTAATGACATTAAAAGGATTATGTACCAAAAAATTATAATATACATCAATTTGGTAATTCTTTTGAGGAAAATTACAGGGTATGTAATACGTCTCTCACATCCATTGACACTACACCCCTGTTAAGGGCTAAACCTTACACTATGTATGAACTTAGTAAATATTACAAACTGAGGATTTGGAAAATTATGTAATATAAGCGAAGCCTCAGACTAAGTTATGTGCATTCTTTATAGCACAATTCTATTGTCTAATGCGTGATACATTAGCTAACTCAGTTTTACATGCCTAAGCTCCCCAGTATACAGGCGAACAAAGATTGGGGGGGGGGGGGGGGGCGGAAAGAGGTTCGAATTTTATTAATTGCTGAATGAAATCTACAGTAGACCTGTGATCATCCGAGGTAATTGAGGCAGAGAGTACCTCAGATATGGAAAAACTTCGTTAATATGGCGATAAGGTGCTAATGAATCGCAAATGATGAGAAAATGCTTAAAACAACATAATTACATATTATAGCATGATTCCTCAAAATGTACATTGATTGCTTTACGGAGCTTAATTAAAAGATAAACAGATTACATCATTAAATGAAAGTATTGCTTTTCGTAGTCTTTTTATTTTTATTTTTATTTTATTTTTTATTTTTTTTTTATTTATTTTTTTTTTTTTTGGCAAACATCTTGTGTCTCTTAGATGCTTGCAGTAATGATACAAAAAATATGTTTATTTTCCAACAATTGTTGCTCACTCACTCTCAGTTAACCCAGAACCTTGGTTTATCAGGACACTGTTAAACGCGAGTCTACTGTATTTATGATGTGATGAAACTAGTTACTTTAGAGATGGTACAGGGAATTTAAAATATGTTTAAACGTGACATGATGAACCATAACTGATTATGCCATGTGTTATATTGAAAAAACAAATACAGTAAAGAGTTTTAGTATAATAAACGCTATATGCAACAGTACCCTTTCTAGTAATATTTTGTTGCTATTTCAGTTGTATCTTCTATGGCCATATTGTACACTTTGGCCTTAGAAACAATTGCTGGCATTTGCAGACTCACTGTAGATTCACTGACTTTTATTTTAATAATTTTAGCTAGGAAATACATATCTATACTTCAAAACTCTGCAAAGAGTAGGGAGTAATTCTCATCAAAGAAAAACTCCCACAGCCCAATAGGGAATTGGATCCCATAGGCTGAGAACCCAGAATGCCCACAACTCGATTTACAATAACGTTGATTTATTTCATCATACAAGAAGAGGATGAATTTTGCCTACTTTATTTCTATTCGGAAACTCAGGTATCTAAGCACTTGACACATTCCCTACTATACTATACTATCGAGTGAATAAAGTGGATGTAAACTAATTGCCGATTTGTAACACTCCGCGGCCACGTGCATTCGAAATGAAAGAACACAGTTACCGCTACGCGTAAGTATAATATGCTTTTACGTCACTAAAAGGATATATTTATTCGACATAAATAACATGCTGCACGTGGAAATTAACTACTGCTTATGCCATCTCTGTCCACAACACTTTTGTGTTCTGCTCACAAACTCGAAACCAACTTCCAAAAGCAGCTTATGGAGGGCAGTTCGTTTAAAATCTGGAAAGTTGGAATCAGGATTGACTGCCAATAGCACTTTAAGATTGTTAACAAAGAACTGGTGAACTTCTGCACCGATTGCAGATCCCACAAATTTGTCACAAACAACACCCAGTACTTGCCTGGTGTGCGGTCTCTTCTTGCCGGTTGTTCTGACTTTACCTACTGAGGATTTTTCTTTCCGTACACTGTAAATACTTGAAACTGCCACACCAGTAAACTTGGATGTTAACTTCAGCATTCATATATGTATAGCAAGATCGGGATATTTCTCGCAGAACTTGTTACAGGTCGCGCGTTACTTCTTGAGGAATGAAAATTTTATATGAAAGGTTGAATGCGAGTCACTACTTAGCTTTTGCGGGAACGAGAGAGAGGGGAGGTACAGTCTGCAGTGAGATGACGCACATGCTTCTGAGCTGAAGTAGTACAGCACTATAAATCAATTTATCGCACTTCCAGTAATATCAGCCACACGTATAACTGTTTCCACTTCACTATATTGCATTTCTTCTATTCCCGACATTTCTCCCTCGTCTGAATTGCTTTTATTTTCGTTGCATCCACACATCCGTACCGTACAAAACTTTTGCGGTCGACTGTATACACAAACGCGACAGAGGAAAACAGAGGTGTCTGTTATCGTAGCATAAACATTTGCTGACCTGTTTATTAAGGGTAGGCAAGCTGACTGGATTTCTGTTCAAGGTCATTCGTCAAGAACAAACGCGCAACCTATAAACACGTTCAACATTATTGTCTTTTCACCACTTCGTAACGGTTTCCCGCGCTTATGTTTCACAACAGTCACTTGTTCCCCCATCTTACTTTCATAATAAATAATGCTCACGCCGAATGAGTTAGCCTGGTTACAGATTCACTTAACTCCGTATTCTTACAATTCAACTATGCTTAGGACGCTTAGTTCGTGCTTTAGCGAACATTAAGTGAGACTTAAAACCTTAGTAGTAGTATTTTTTCGAGGGATTATTTAGACGGCGAAAGTGTCAAGAAGACGCGCTGTGGTGAAAATGCACGTGGTTTTGTTTACGTCCACTTTATTCACAACATGTACATAGTATAGTTACTGGTTTTACAGCCCCTCTGGCAGGCGAAGCCTGCAGTTAAATGCACTCATCCAGCGACGTCTGGAGCCCTTCTACATTCTCCTTGCCTATCTTTACCGAGCTTTCTGAATAACAGAAATTGTTCTGTGAAGCTCTCGTGAAGTTCCAGTTTGCTTGTTAAGCAACCAAGTTTAAACGTGTAGCCTATTAAGTGCTCACGGTCAGCACTATACTCTGAGAATGCGTCTTCCAGCCGGGCTATCTTGATTGTGATGCTCAGTAGCTCCGCCTGCACGTCCTCCAGCTTCTCGAGTAGTGGAAGCTACTCTAGAAAAGTTAAAAACAGAAATAAAAGCGGTGATGCGATGTGTCTGGGTTGTGGCTGATTCTCTAGCGTGAGCTGCGGTGTTGATGTGATGTAGGAGATTAGCAAATGTGAAAGACTGTGTTTGTGATTGCTGCGAGTCTTGCTCCGTGGGTACAGAGGGCACATAGTGTGGCCGGTGAAGTAAAAGGTACCTGCCATTGCACGTCTCACAAGCGACGGCTCAGGACTTGCCTCCTGCAGGCGGTGGTGAGAGCGCAGGAACCACAGCAGTGCTACCTGGGAACTGCAGAGCAGACTTCAGTGGAGTGACCATAACGACAGCAGCGTCTGCATGGCGCCGGTCTTTCGCTTCTGTTGGCCTCGATGTGCAAGCGTTGCCTAACCAGGGCTAAGCTTGACACCATGGCCACTTTCCTGTCCATTGCGGTGCCAAAGCGGAGGCGTACGAGCGACGTTGTGCCCCAGGCCGAAGTAATGCGGGAGGCTCTGAGAGCCGAAGACCACATAGCTGGGCTGACATCGGCACAAACCCGAATGGTAGGTCCCTCGGCACTCCAATGACAACTATATCTCGGCGACCGTCTCTGGCGGTAGCTGCGAGGATAGCCGGTTTTGTAGCCGATGCACGCGGGGCTGCGATGGCAGAAGGTGTCGATGTTGGTCGCTGAGGTGTCTTCCCTACGATGCCTTCTTCCTTCTTCTATGTGTCCCCTGGATGTTCTCACTACAAATTCTAGCGGAGATGTGTTCTTTAACCTCTCTCTTTAGGAAGTTTCCTTTTATAGAAAAATGGTCTAGAAATGACAACAAACATCAGCAAAATCCTCTGAATTAGTGATGTTTTGATTTCTTCTTCTTGTTGTTCTTCTTGGTCTTGCTGTTGTTCTTCTTGTTCTTACTCGCTTCCCATTCATATAAACCTAAGTACTAAGATGTATGTTAACGGTGCATTACACGAAACAAAATTGCGTGAATCAGAAACCTAAGCTTATATAAATAGTAAATCGGAAGCGTCTTAAAGAACGCACGCGAGCGAAAACGAGCCATAATTGCCGTTAAGGAACGCATGCTCTCTTCGCATACGTGCTTTGGTGTAACCACTGTTTACTAATTAACCTAAGCTTATTTTATTCGGGCTAGTTAAAAATCCCGCACCACCTAAATAACTTTTGAAGCCTTTGGTTGGTTTAACACGAAACTCGGTGTACGGACATAGTCAGGTACAGGAAACTAAGAAACTACGTTAATGATTTTGTGCTACTTCCAATTTAACCGGAAGTGGCTGCAGCATTATTTTAAATGGAACGCACTATATTGTTTATAGATTCGGATAGTGCACTTCAATTGCTTTTCAACACGTACCCACAATAGAAAAAAAGGAAAGCTAGCTCACCACCTAATTCTTTGTTCAAACTGATACCTCTCAGCTCCTTGACTATATGACAGTCAATCATACAACCGATTTAAACAGCTACATAACCAGGATTCACGTATGTATATTCGCCTCCAGTGTTAGAGGCTCCAGATCTTCTAATTTCTTGGGCCTGTGTCAATATACAATTGGCTTAAAATGACCCCACAAATCTGGAGATCTCACTGGACATAGTACGAGACCTCTCCTACCAATTCGTTATTGTGGATAAACCTAGTCTTAAATACTGGTGAACAATCTGTACAAAGTGAGATGTGGCTCTATCTCATTGAAAAAAGCTGTCATTTTAGGTGAGTGGTGGTTCATTGGGTGTGAAAGAAGTTTGTGGTGGCCGGTACTATTTAGTTTTGAAGTAACTTCGAAGTATATAGTACCATTTAGCATCTCTCTAAAGTAGAAAGGGCCTGTAATATGGCCACCAACAATACCAGCCCAAAATGCAGTTTCTGTGAATGCTGCGTATGGATTTCTTCCATATGTTGTCGATTTGTGTTAGACCAGTATCGCCAGTTGAGTCTGATGACAAATCGATTCCGACTTCATCAATACAATTTGCCTTAGAAAAACTTGGTTGTCATTAATCCTGTCCATAATTACTTGACAAATGTTCATTCTTCTGTCAGGATTGTCTTCTGAAAGTTCATGCATAAGATGAACTTTATAAGAATGCTGCTTGGCCCCTTCAGGGATTTTCATCATTTTGGTTTATATGGGATTCTAGTTCTGAATTTGTTGTAGATACTTTTGGATTTTCTTGCATCCGGAGGAGAACATCCGGTGAAGTATTCTCACCAGTTGCGTTTTTCGGGTGACCTGATCCTGGTAAATCCTTTAGGCTTCGAGTTTCTATGAATGTTGTTACATTTCTTATCACTATTGTATGTAGAATTGGTGCGCGATCCGGATGCGTGTTACTAAATAAATTCGCAGCCTCGCGATATGATTGTTACCTGTCTCCATAGGTAACCATCATTAAAGTTAAAGACTGAATAGTATTTAACACGTTAGATATTAGGCTCAGTCCTATAAATCAGTAGGTAAATCAATCTTTGCCAATAAACATGTTTCCATGGATATAAACAAAGGACAGTCAAATCAGAAAAAAGAAACATTTTAATCTGTTAAGCTCATAGTTTTGTTATTTCATTAGTAGTAAGATCCTTGAATCTGATAATATGAGTAAAAGTTGCTGGCAAATTATTAATGGTTTCCGTAAACCTAGAACTCCCACTGATAATGCCCCTATTGAACTGAGCATCAATAACTCACATTTTATTACCAAGCAAGACGAAGTTGCTGAAGCTTTTAATAAGCATTTTATGTCAATGGGCAGTAACATTAGTGCAAACACAAATATAAATGAATTCACTAAACTTTCAAATTACTCCAAAATAGATACAAGTATCAACCTCTACCCTACACATAAGGCTGAGATTGTAAATATAATTAGTAAATCAAAATCTAAAAACTGTATAGGTGTCGATGGAATTCCAATGTCACTTCTAAAAACTTGTAGTACTGAAATTGCTGATCCATTAGTTGACATAATAAACTCCTCCTTAGCAACTGGAATATTCCCTGATAACTTAAAAGTAGCTGTAGTAGTACCCATTCATAAAAAAGGAGACAAAACCAATATTAACAATTATCGGCCAATATCTATCCTTCCTGCAATTTCCAAAATATTTGAAAGAATTCTCTATAACAGAATAATTAAGTATCTAGAGAAGCATAATTTAATACCAACTGTCCAAAATGGATTTGTAAAAAATAAATCTACCATAACTGCAATTGTCAATTTCATCGAAGAGTCAGTAAGGTGTATTGACTCAAATTGCTTTTCAAGCAGTGTTCTTTTGGATTTAACTAAAGCTTTCGACTGTGTTGAAAAAACTAGCTTAATGAATAAATTAGAAATGCTTGGTATCAGGGGCTTAGGTTATAATATCATAAGGTCATATATGACTAATAGGAGACAAATTGTAAAATTAAAAAGTAGATCATCTGTATCAATATCCAACTCTGAAAATATAACACATGGAGTTCCTCAGGGTTCGATTCTCGGCCCCCTATTATTTGTGCTATATATGCATGACATAGATAACTATGCTTCTGATGGGATAAAGATTATTCAGTTTGCTGATGATACAACCATCACTGTAAGTGATAATGACATATTAAAGCTAGAAACCTGTTTAAACGATGTAGTTAGTAACATTGTTCAATACTTCCATAATTTAAATTTAAGTGTTAACCCTAATAAATGCGAAATGATAAACTTTGGATTCAAAATTATGAATCATCCACTACAATTAAAAATTGATACAGAGGTAGTAAAAAGTGTGGACGAAACACACTTGCTAGGGATTGTTTTAGACAATAAGCTCACTTATAACTCACAAACTGACAAGATAGTAGCTAATGTTAGTAAAAATCTATATGTCCTGAGATGTCTAAGAAACTCTATTCCTATTTCTACTGCTAAAACTATTTACTTTGGGCTTATCCACTCCTTTTTGTCATATGGAATTGAATTATGGGGAAATACATCTAAACAAAATTTTCAAAGAATATTTGTATTACAAAAAAAGGCTATCAGGTATTTAGGTGGTCTAAGGTATAACGAATCATGTAAAAGCACTTTTATTCTGCTGAAAATCCTTACATTACCAAGCTTTTTCATCTATAGAACCATTTTATATTTAGTTCAATTTAAATTCCCAATGAAAAACATGTCAGATGCTCACACATATAATACCAGGAATAATCAATTACTAAATCTCCCCAGAACCAGATTACATTTATCAGAGAGGGTCCCTAGTTATATGGGAGCAAAGTTTTATAATGCTTTGCCTGAAAATCTAAAATCATATGAAAATTATAATACCTTTAAAAATAGGATAAAAAATTATTTAATAACCAAAGCTTTTTACAGTATTGAAGAATACCTAAACTTATAGATATTTTCTATGATGTTTTGATTATACTAATTGTAGTTTTAACTTCTTATCTAATTATATTGTATATACTATGTAATTACTAAATTCCTTTCTATTTATGTTTCTCATGACATGGGCCCTTATAGGATACCTTTTTATATCACCTTATGTATTGACTCATGATATGGTTCAATTGTGTATTCCACTGTATTGAACTGAATGAATAAATAAATTAAATATTTTCTGTAAAAGTAAAGAATTGTCCAAAATTATCTATGTGAGCACTTCTTGAAAAGCTATTGAAGAGTAGTACACAGATCCATACATATACAGGTTGGAAGAGAAGTCATTACATTCCTTCTAATATGTGCTTCATAGAAGCATTAAAAACCAAAATGTCGAATGGCATTTTACTTTTGATCAGCCGATTTCGAAAAAATATGTTTTTTATCCAAATTGTATGCGTAATTCCATAAGAATGTAGGAAGATAACAGTCTGTTACTCGTAAGATGCGCAGAGTAAATTATTTCTGACATAGCTTCGGTAGTAATTATGAGACATCACACAGGGTTTCGAATTAATTAATCACTTAAAAGACGTGAACGAATACTGCCAGCAACTCTATGAGACTTGAAGTATGTCGACAACGTTGCGTTGAGGTTGGCCATGGAATTGACCTGATTTGTGCATGTAAACAGATCGGGCACTTTCACTTTTCGTGTAATGTTTTGGGAGCTAATGCTTCTGATTGGCGTAAACTCGCACAGGAAACACAGAAGGACAAGGGACGGTATGTGTTTATCTTCTCCGGATGCACTGTTAGGAAGTTTGTTTATGTACTGAACTGGGGAAAGTGCCAGTCACACCATTTGTAGTGTTGCCCGCTTGTTTTCGACAAAACTAAAATATC